>JAADXW010000187.1:0-32371 GCA_023337975.1 Phytopythium ostracodes
CACAAAAATCCGCTGTTTCTTGTTTCTTGTTTGCACACCGATTGACTGGCGCCACCAGCTGTAGAGGACAGGACCGCTCAGTTCAGTTTTGCGTGCGGTGGTACTGAGGGTAGGGTATTGTTTTGTCTCATATTGCCCTGGCTTTAGTATTAAATTAAATAGTGACATTGGACTCACAAAATTTGTGGCCGCACACATTGTTTCCTAAATATTCAGAATGCGTCACTAAAGCCAAGGATATTATCTAATTGGCCCGTCAATAGATAGCTCTGTGGTCGACGACGTCGACACGCCGCCTGTGACCGGCCCCCCTGACGATGAGTACAGTACTGTACAGTATGTAAAACACCAACGCATGCAAGTGCTCCATCTTTGGCAAAGCTTAGGATGAAGCCGCATTAATGGCCAACGCACCCAGTTCCCTGTCGTCTCCCACGCCTGCTGGCGTTGCTGATACTGTAGCCGAAGCGACCGCGCTCAGCGGCGCTGGCGACTCGGGCGCGGCCGCAGACCGGTGATCCAGGCCAGCGTTTAGCGGATCACGCCATCCACACACAAGCCTGGCGAGAGCGTCTGCTCACGCGCGCCCGCTGCTGCAACACGCGATTGTAGATACCCAGACGAATCGAACCGATGAGCACTCGTACGTTAGCGGCTACAGTAATTGCTGGCTGGGAGGCCGTTGACGCCTGCGCGCAGACGTGGCAACGACGGATGAAAAGGGAGACGCGAGCGCGACCCCGACCATAGCCGCGGGCCGCGAATGGAGGTCCCTCCTTCCGCTCTCGCTCCTCATGACTGTGTGTACAGCACGTGGACCGTATGCCTCCCGGAGGATCACATCGCCTTCTCCCTGATACAGTACGAAGCGGTTCGGTCAGCCACGGTGTACGGACGCACGCGCGTATCGCACGCCAGCAATCCGAGCGACGGGCGCGATCGAGGATGATGACGCTCTCGTGCGTCGCGCAATCGCCGCTGGCTTGGGGCGCCGACTTCAACGTGGTCAGCACGTCAAGCTAGCTCCTTCAACCACGAGCTTCGGATAAGGAAGGTTGTTGCCAGTGCCATCGACTGGTTGACGGGTACCGCGTGGGTGAATATGCGCCACTTGGGCGCGGATTAATCGAGTGATTTGCGTGATGTCACCGCGGTGACATCCCGACACTTTCGCGCGGCGCCCGCACCGGAACTCCGCTATAGACGCCGCGCGCACGTCGCATGTGCCTAAGGCGCGTGGGTTCAAGTTCAACTCGAGACGAAGTGCAATGCTCATTCGCGCCAGGACGCCACTGAACACGCGCGAAGAAACTCTGAGAACCATCCATGCGCCCTGTTGTTGGCTCCATACGTACACGTACCATACATGTTGATAGCAAGCAACCTACCGACCGGTTCTTACGTCATTTCAAAGCCGGCGCCCGACGAGATGGACACGAGCAGCTTGGCGCGCAGCACCTTGTACGACGAGTAGGTGGGCAGCTTGAGTGTGTTGAAGCACGTGGACGAGCTCGGCAGCAGCTCGTCGTCGCGCTGGACCGTGATCTTCTGTACGCAAAACGGCGGGTTCAGCGCCTCAAAGCCGAGCGACGGCGCGCGCTGGCAGCTCGTGGCGAAGCGCAGGAACGCCGCCTGCTCCGACGGCGAGAAGCTCGCGAGCGCCTGCCAGAACCACGCGACGCGCTTGTCCAGCGCGTAGTAGCCGCCGGCGTACCGCGTGTGCGCGCGCAGGTCCTCAATGTCGATCTGCCCGCTCTTGCCCGAGATGAGCACCTGCAGCTCCGGCTCGTTGAACATTTGCAGCCACCGCGGGTCGATGAGGTCCGACAGACCGGTGCGGAAGGCCGCGCACTGCTCGCGGATCTGCGAGTTGAGGTAGTAGTTGGCCACCAGGTGGATGTACCGCGTCTTGTTGTGGCTGGTCACCGGGATGTTGGCGCCGCCTGTAGGGCACAAAAGCAACGCGAGGTGAGTGGATGTGATTGTAATAATTGTGCATGTTCGACGATTCACTCACCTGGGATGATCTCCACCTCCCTCTGTTCGCCGAACTCCTCCTTGACGACCGTATGCGTCAGGCCGAGGTCTTCGACGTCACCATCATAGGCCTTTAGAAACATCAAATTCTGCATATAGGCAACGCGTTAGTATCAACATGCGAGTGAGAGACACCGAAGTATGAAGCGCACCTTGTAGATCTCGGGGTCGAGTGACGGCAGGTCGTTCAGCTGGTTGAATGAATGCAGCAGCTTCGATAGGAAGAAGTGCGCAAACTTGGGCTGCACGACAATTCCCTCGTACAACGCCTTGCCCAGAATGCGCCCCACGAACTGGAACAGCGTAAGGTGGTCGCTCTCCCTCGAGAAATGGGCCGACGCCGAGTTCGGGTTCGGATACAACAGTTGCTCGTCCGTCGTCAAGAAGAGACCGTACTGCAGATCGAACGCTAGCGTCGATAGATCCAGCCAGAACTCTTTGAACAGCCCGCCGGCGTCGATGCCCACTTCTTCGCGGCCAGCGGCATTCACAAACACCACGTTGATACGCTTCTTCAGGTTGCCACGGATCGAGTTGAGCTTCTTCAGTCCGTCCGCAAGGATGGCGCCGCGGTGGATGCGGATGCGGTACACGGGGTTGTCGGGGCCTTGGTGGAATGTCTTGTCGGCCGTGATGATGCGCTGGAACAGCTTCACACGGTCCGGGAACGATATCAGGTACGGCATTGAACAAATGAGTTTGTTTGCGCGCGGAGTACCCGCCAGCACCTCCTCGATCAGCTGCTTGCTGTCAAGCTCCGGGATAATCCTGCATACAACAAACGGAGGTCATTACGGCGTTGGCAGCGGTTAGACAAGCTTGTTCAGCCCCGCCACGACTATGATACGCACCAGCTAGTGACGTTGCAGAACGGATGGCGCGAACAGCGATTGTACAAGTTCCGCATCAGCCGCGTCGCCGCCTCCACCACGAGCATGCCGAATGCGAGGCCACCGTCGGAGTTCGGGCCCGAATTCGCGTGGATCCAGTACGCAGAGTGGAGGCTATGCTTCAGACTCAGCACCACTCGCTCCACCTGGCAAAGCGGCAGAGGGAACTCTTGATCGTACATCTACGAGTAAAGTTGTAAAAAGACAACAGCCATGAGCAACAAGCTCATCCAAGAGTGAAGACCTGCAAAATCACACACATAGCAGCGGTGCTTACCTCTTCGTCGTCCAGCACGAGCAGCAAATGGTCGTAGCACATGCAGAATAGCGCCAATGTGCACGCATATGGATCGGTTTCCTTGGCGTGCAGCAAGTCGACACTCTGTATCGGTTGTGGTCGCACACAAGAAGCGATCAGTCAATGTTCTTCGAGGCAACAATGCAGCAAATGCCGTCCACCCACCTTCCCGAACCCTTCAAATGCCTTCACATCTTGAAGAACGCACCACAGGAATTTTACAAACGGCACCGTGCGCGGTGTGCTTTCGGTGGTGGCGTCGCTTGATGGGACCTTGACTTGATAGAACGCGAGAGTGTTCAAGAGCCGCATGGCGTGAGACTGCCGGTTGGCCCCCTCAGCGCCCCACCGGAGCAGGAAGGTCGCACAGAATCTCGCCAACATGTATACGTTGTTGAGAATGAAGGGTTCCTGGGCGATCGCGAGCCGTGACGTCTTCTTCGTCAGACTGGATGCTTGCGCTTTGCCCTGCATGCCGCTCGAGGCCATTTCTCGCGACTCGCGTGACTTGTTTTCCAACAGAGACGCCCGAGAACTTCGTGCTGCACCGGTATCTTTGTCTCGACTGCGCTGCAGCCCCGTCTTCTCCAGCAAGAGCTTCGCCCACGTCGCTTTCCCAACCGACTTGACCTTCTGCCATGTCATCGAGATGGACGCCGACAGCGACGACGACGACGCGATATCTCCAAACCCAAATTGTTCCTGTCAAGCACAGGTTGTCGGAAACGTTAGTGGCGTGGCATCATACCTTGTAAGATCTTGACTCAACTACCACATACCGCAACTGTCGGCGCCGTTGGATACATCGGCGTTGGCTTCTCGGTCGCCAGCGGCCGGCGTAAACTTCCCGGATTGAAGCTGAGCAGGTGGTCGCAAATGGTTCGGGTGTACTGGTCTCTCAGCAAAATGCGCAGCTGGGCGTTCAGCGCCTCCGGGAACACGACGGGCATCGAATGGGACTCTGAGACCTTCGTCCACGACACTGACACTCCGTTAGGCGCGTACGCTGCCGGTGGAACCGCTTGGAGCAGCTTGATGAGCAGTTGCAGCTCCGTTAAAATTAGTTCTTCGTTCTTGCCCCGCACACTGAGCATTCATAAAACCATACAACACCCCGGTATTGAGTAACCAGTTGCGAAGTTCGGCTGAGTGCAAGCACCATGTACCGTTCAGACACCCAAAGCATATTGCCCAAAAGCCACGTCACCGAAGATATTCCCACAACTGGAGACGACGGGAGGTTGAATGTTGAGAGGTCGAGGCCGATGCCCACCATCCTTGACCAAGTGAACGCCGAGAACAGCTTGGCCATTTGTCCCGGGGATACCGCTTCGTGAAGCAGCGGCACAGACAGGACCTGCGTAGTCATGCAAGAACGAATCGTTAGATGACGAGAACGGCGAGGTGACAGCTAAACAGGGATTTTACCTCGGGAACAAACGCATCAACAGCTGACGGCTCGGACTGGAGCAGTGCGATAGCAAAGCGCATCAAGCCTTGGCAAAACGGAGATCCGGTGTAGTAGGACGGATTGGGTATCGGGTACCGCGATTCGAGCAGCACGCGCCGCACGATCTGGATCGCGGATGCGCGCGGCAGCTCCGCGTAATGTCTGTGCATCGCGTTTGCTTCCTCTACAGAGCAGAGTACGACCATCTTGCCGTGCACAAGGTACTCTCGCATGCACGGCGCCACCGACGCCACAGCCTCGACAGTAGTTAACACCGACTGGATCGCGTTGGTGTCCAACAGCGTCCGCGCCTGGAGACTCAGGTCCACGAACCGCTCGAGCTGCCAGCGCCTTTGCGCGTCCTGAATCTGCTCCTTGAGCCCGTCTGCCGCCGCATCAAGCGAGTTCTTCAGCAGTCTGCCCGTATCCGCGACCAGCTTGTCGTCCTCGGGCGCGCCTCCATAAAAGAACAGCAGCTTACGCAGCAACTGCGGCCACAAAGTCCCGTTAAGCGTCAACACCAGCGCATATCTCACTAAAAACGCAGCGGCACTCACATCAAACAAGACGTCATAGGGGAGCGGCATGTTGGGCAGCTGCAGCACGGCCTGGAGACTCGCAATGTCCGCCAGTTTCTTGGAAAAGTCGGCACGCGCCTGCGCCCTCGCGCGCCTCGAGGCGAGCCGGCCGCGCACAAAGGCCTGCAGCACGCGCGCGCCGCCGTCTTGCTCCTTGCGGCGCTCGCGCTCCCGGCGCTGCTCCTTGGCCTGCTGCAGCACGCGCGCACGGTCATCCTTCTTGCGCCGACTCAGGTCCTCGTCCCGGAGAAACATGGCTGCCGCCTTTCTCGTTCGATTTACAATGGAGAAAGTGACCCGACGAGGTAGGGGGCGGCACGGGAAACCGACCATCACTCCTGATGCGCTTTTAAGTCAATTAGATGACCGTAACACTTCAATAAAGGATGTGGATTGGTTGAAATAGATAACTTTTCATGTTAACACTGAACTTCAAGTATGAGGGATCTCCGTGTTGAAGCGCGTTATGTTGAATAGGAATCTGCCTTGTTAAGCACATGAGGAGTATGCAAGAGCCCATATTCACAACGGGCTTTAACGCAAGCCACCTGCCTCTCTCGTGCTCCAGACTCAGACGAGGTTGACGATCGCGTACAGGATGACGCCGCAGCCCGTCATCAACACCGGCGTGTCCATCGTGTGCGGGGCCGTCGCCTCCGCGTACGCCATGGTCGGCGGCAGGATGATCATGGCAAGCAGCACCTGCGTGAAGTTGGCAAAGTCGGCGTACTGCAGCGCCGGGAAGATCATGCCCGACAGGAACACGCACGCGCTGCCCTCCCAGCTGCGCATGTACTTCTTCTTGGAGAAGCAGCTGTGCGTCTTGTACTTGTGCTTGCCCCACGTGATGCCCACGGGCTCCGCCAGACCGTCGCCGATGCCCGTGATGAACACAATGATGAACGTCAGCGCGCCCTGGTCCGCAAGCAGCCACTTGAAGAAGAGCAGGATCAGCATCCCCGGCGCGATGTTGCCCAGGATGATCCATAAGAGCGTGTTCGGGCGATCTTCCGGACGGTCCAGCGAGTTGAACTGCAGCATGAAGAACTTGGAGTGCTCACGGATCGGTTTGATCAGCACCAGGAAGCCCAGTATGCTGAAGAAGTCGCCCCACGCCAGCGCCAGAGGGCCGCGCGCCTCGGACTTGATTACCAGCGGCACCATGTACGCGGCAAAGTGCTGCAGCTTGCGCGTGTAGTTAACCTTGAACTTGGATGACTTGCTGGTGATAATGTAGCCCTTCTCGTCGACGTCGCAAAAGTGGCGGCACACGAGTCCGCCGAGTAGCGAGACGAGCACCATCACGCCCAGCTTTGGCAGCTGGAACAGCCAGAACTGTACCGAGGTGAGCATCCAGCGCTCGTACACGTACGTGAGCACGATCAGCACGGCCAGGTACAGCATCATGCCGACGAAGAAGACAAAGTCGAACGTGCGCAGCCAGCTCTCCTCGTAGTCGCCCGCGACCTCGCCCTCCTCGACCAGCGACGTCTTGGGCCGCGAGATCTGGCTCATGGAGCCCTCGCTCGTCGTGACAGCGCCATACGACGGCTGCGCGTACTTGGGCAGCGTCGGCGAGTCCGGTACCTTCCAGATCACGCGCAGCAAGATGATGATGAGCACGAACGAGATCACCGGCAGCAGCGCGATCGTCAGCGCCTGCGCCAGCTCAATCTCGCGGCCCCAGTTCTTGGGCACGTGCAGCTCGGCGGCGCTGACCACGGCGTCCATCGCGCCCTTCTCTCGTGTTCGGCCGGTTCTTGTGTGTTGTGTGCTGGCTAGGGAGGAACCGCGAGTGCCGCGGAGAGAAACGACAAGCACCTCGTGGCCTCCTTGACGGCGCCCAGTGACTGTTCACGGCGCGGCGGTTTTAGGGCGACTAACGGCTCTTGAGGCTCTCTCGCTCTCGGGCGCCTTGTACTCGACTGCTCAATCCAAAATAACCGTCAGGTGCAACGCGAACAACAAGGTATGCGATGAAAAAGTTGATGCGCTCGACCAATGGCGGTGGCTGGCGCGCAAACTGTCGCACATACGAAGGCCGCTGGGGCGCGGCGCCCGCCCGTTCGCTTCTCACTCCCATGCGCGTCCCATTGGGGGTTCTTTTTCTTGTCTCGCATGCGAGCAACCTGCAAGGGGAGCGCCTCCATCTTGGACATCCATCGTGAAAAAAGCGCAATAATAACCCTATAAATACAAACGCCCAGTTCGTAGACCTCGTTGAAGGTGGCGGTGCCGCTTCATGATCACCGTCCATGTCACTGTAATGAATAGTGACACATTACGTCACTGATCTGCGAGAACGACATGTACGCTCTTCAGTGTGACATACGGTACTGCCCTCGAGGGGTGAACAATCGCGGCGGGCGCGGCAAGCTAACGTTAATTTAACGTCGTTAAATGCAGCGGAATCGCGGGAGCGGCGGCGAGGATGAGGAGGACGACGAGGAGCTGGCGACGCTGATGCGCGACAGCGCGCGCCGGCTATCGGCTGAGGCACACGCGCGGCAGGAGCGCGGCCGGCGCTGGCGCACGTTCCTGGGCGCGCTCGTGCTGCTCGGCCAGGTGTTCGTCGAGATCGGTCGCCGTGGCCTCGCGTGGATCGAGCGCAACGTCCCGCGGTACATCGCCTTCGTGGACCGCTGCCTCGTGAACGTGCTGCGCGTGGCCGTGCACCCGCGCAAGCAGGGCGGCGTGCTGCGCCTGCTGCTCGCGCTCGGCGTCGTGTGCTCGTTCCTGTACATCGCCGTCACCATCCGCCGGATCGGCTTCCCGACCGGCCGCGGACTGACGCTCAAGTATGCGGCATCGGTTCGGTCGTGGGGATGGTTAGAGCCAAGAACTTACTGGTGATGTGGTGTCGCGTGTCTGCTGGCTGTGGCAATCTAGCGCGGAGGATCTGACGGAGGAGATGATCCGGCCCAACATCATCGTCGAGAGGAGCGGCGGCGAAGCCACCACGCGGCGCCAGCAGCTCCTTAGAGAAGGCGGCGACGGTCTCAGACTCGATGACTCGGCGATGAAGTGCGAGAACACGGTGCAGGGCGCGCGGGTGATCACCGACTCTATGGGTAGGCCAAGTGACTCATCGGTATTGGCGTGCTTTAAAGGCTAACGTGTTGACTATTGCAGGCTACGTGTGCACGCGGGCGCAGATGGACTCGACAAGGCCAGGCTGCTGCAACGAGACGGACGCGAGCCTGCCGCGGATCAAGCAGTTCACGTGCGACGCGTGCGACACGAACCCGCCGCACTGCTGCGATATCTACGAGCACTGCGTCTCCTGTTGCATGCACCCGTTGAACGTACGTGTGCTCGCTGATGTTTTGCTTGAGAGGACAGCGTACTAACGCTCCAGTGATGCAGACCAACACGAGGCGAGAGTTTCTGACACACGCCGACCCGTCCCACCCAGTCTACGGCGACCCGGGCGCGCTCACAGTCTTCCAGTACTGCCAGTTCCGCTGCCGGTCGTCCTCGGCCAGCGTGCAGCACCAGAATTCGTATCGAAGGTGCGTGAAGGGTCTCGTATGTTCAATGATAGCGGGATATGAAACGTGAAATTGTGTCCATGGCTAACGCCACGTGATGCTAACCTCGACTGTTCGTTGTCCACAGCCGGCGAATGTACTGCTACGGTGTCCACAGGCCGCTCAAGGTGCTGCCGACCGTCAACAGCGACGGTCTTCACGAAGGATGGTCAGTGGAGCTCCGTCAGCAGACATTATTGAGCTCGTCCTCAGTCTGATCACCTATATCATGCATGACTGCAGGTCTGAGGCTGCCGCCGCGGAAGCCACGCGTGACCAGCTTGTGCCCGCCGCGCAGCTTGAATTCGACCCGTTCTACCGAAGCGATTGACGAGAGGCAATCATCTCGCGTCTCAAGAGTATTCTATGTTGATTGATGTGATGCTGCGCACCCATTCGCGAATTTGAAATTAACGCCTTGTACGTGTATGTGAAAGTGTGTGAAAGCTGCATACGATTGAATTATCAATCTCTTCAGCTCGTGAAAAGCGAGTCGAGTAGGCTGTCCCATTCGATGATCTGGCGCAGGATCGGTACCACATCAGTGACGAGGAGTCGGTCGCTCGGTTCGAAGCAGCACACCCGCTGGACGAGTCCTCACTGCCCGTCAGTGAAGACCGGGAGCCGTTATGGGAGCTTCTTGAGTTGGACTTGGGCTTTCACCACCTCTGACGGGGTCGATCCCCATGGCCTCTGTCCGCCCACCGCCTGATAGACGCACATCCCGAACGAGAACATGTCTGACGCAAAGGTGGGCACCTCGCCCCGCAACACATCTGACGCACTCTATTGTACCGCCGCAAGCGCTTCTTGGTTGCGGTTGTGCTGCGATTGCGACTAAACGTCCAGGCTCAGACCAAAGTCGGCCACCTTGGCCTTGTCGTCGCTGCTGATGAGGATGTTGTCGCACTTAGATCGGCGTGGACGATCCCTTTGGCGTGCAGATATTGCAGTCCGAACGCAGCTTCGTACAGCTTCTTCCCGGCGAGTTAGGCTCGCTTTGGCTCGTCGCGTTCGAGGTATGTGTCGAGCCGCCCATTTGTAGCATATTCGCACACAAAGGACGGGTCATCATCGACATCGCAGGCCCCGAAGAGCTGGATCACGTGCGGGTGGTTGAGCTGGTACCACAGGTCGACTTCATGCCGGAACGTGGCTTTGTCGCGCTCGTCGAGAATGACTACCCGCTTCACGACGACAGGCGTATCGAGCCAGCGGCCAGCGTACGCCAGGCCAAACCCACCGAAACCGAGCAGGTACAAGTTGCTGTCGGCGATGCTGTACGGAGGCCAGAACCACGCGGGCGTCGGCTCTTCGAGCGACGGATGCTCGCGAGACACCGCGCTAAAAACACACCGAACTTGGCTGTGTTGCTCCAGTTCTCATTGCTGCCTCCAGTCATGTAAACGCGTGTTTAGTTCTGACCTCGGCAGGCGTAGCTCCTTCAAGAGGTGATCAACAGCTCGATGCAACACGTGGATCCGCTGATGCGGCAAGCACACCGACCGCGACCAGAGCTGCCAGGAGCAAGATGAGCTCGTGGCGACGCTGTCGGTATCTGCATCCTCCAGCAGTATCAAGAGAAACGCGAGCGTGTCCGCGAATGTCCGAGCGACCGATAACGGAATCCGAAAAGGTTGAGCGTCAACCCCCAGCAGTCGATTGGTATCCTTCAGTCGGAGCAGGATCCAACGCGTTCCGGCTGTACCGGGATCATCCGGATCCGGGGAGCCCAGCAGCTCGCTTGCCACCATCAGCGCGTCGGTCACGGAGATCCCGACGCCCGGGAGCTCAATGTGATTTGGATCCCACTGAAACTCTGCGTCTTCTTCGATCCCAACCGCGTCGTTCACAAAGTTGCCGATTTCCGCAACGACCATCGATATCGACGCTCTCGCCGACGGATCAAAGGCGCGCATGCGCTTGACCAGCTCCTATTCATCCTCTTTGAAGTTATGCGGCCTGGGAGGAAGGATGTTGTTCCTCATCCACGATCCGATCACACAGGCGGGGGCAGCGCACGGATAGAGATCTCTCCACGGCCGGTTACGAGACTCGTAATCAGCATCCCAAGCCCGAACACGTCGGAGGCGTGGGATGCAGCTCCACCCATCGCCAGTTCAGGTGCAAGCCCGTCCAGGACGGCAAGTCCCACGCGGAATGACTCGGCCGCTTCGGCCTTGCTTGGCGGCGAGACCCACTCGTTGTCGGGACGCACGACCGCGAAAAACCGACGACAGCGCTCCATAAAATACGTTGCGGTCATGTGCGGTGCGCATAGTTGTGGCGAGCGCACACAGCGGAGCGTCACAGCCCATTGCCTGCAGTTGCTCTTCGACCTCCGCGATCAGCGGTCTCTCATCAGGACTGATGGCACACATTCGACGCAGCAGCGCTGCTTGCGCCTTCGTGAACGCCGGCGAGAGATCTGGCAGACTGCCTGAGATCACGCGCTCTCGGAGGACGTGGTCCAGCTCAGGATGCTCCGAGAGTTACGTCCGTATGACCAGCTTGCCCAGCGCGAACACGTCCGACCTGAAGGAGAATCCCGGTTGCTCTCTCGCGAGAACCTCCGACGCTGCCCAGTGCGGACTCGACGGCAGGCGGAAAATGGGTCGGTTTGGCGTCGCGGGTACGCGGACTCGAGAACAATTGAGTCTGGCGTTGAGATCTCGACCGAGCCAAACGCTGGATTCCCGAATGTCGCCGTGGGTGATGCCCATCTGATGCAGGTACTGGATGGCGAGGGCGACCTCGAGCAGCTTGCTCCATTTGACTGCAATGTTGTATCGAGGAAGTTTGCCCTGTGGGTGGAAAAAGTCGTTGTCCACGAACCCGCGCAGCGTTTTTCGACTCACTGGTTCACACACGAGCAGCTTTTTCCCGTCGCGCTCCGATGCGGCAAACAGCGTCAGGATGTTCGGGTGATTCAGCTCCGACCAGCGCTCGGCGTCTTTCCAGAACGATTTGGTCGCGGCGATCCCCGACGACGACACTTGGATGACGACGTCCGACTCGAGCCAGCTCCCTTCGTATACTCCAATGCCATGGAGCAGGAGAGCGGAGCCGATGGCCAGCTCCCGGTCGGGAACGGTGCAGCCAGATCGCACCCATGCTGCTTACGGAGAGATCAGCTTCGGAGCGTCAACGCGGGGGTACAGCATCCAGACGTCTAGTTCGAATGCCATGCGCTCGACGAACGCCGGAGCAAAGTATACCACAAGGGAGGTGGCCAACGGCTTGATATCTGTGGGCGGCGCCGCCCATGCCATTTTCCAAATCCGAAGCCCCACCTGCTTGGCCATGGGACTTGGCGATTAGAGCGACGAACGAACACGTGATTCTCGTATCTCTCTCCCCGAGGCGGTGAAGTAGCCGCGCCCGGATGTCTTCGAGGGGCAGGGCCCGGAGTTTCCTGACCAGCAGAGCGAGCTGCTCGCGGTGGTCACAGACGAAAGCGTCGCCGGTCCAGTTGGCCACGTCGGCATCAGCGTCCTTAAATATCCAACCAAAGGTCGCGAAGGCTCGCTCCAGTAGCAGCTGGACGAAGCGGACGCGGAACGGATGCAGCGCCACGGCATCGAGCAGGTCGTCCACTGTCTGGAGCGCGCACCGGGCCATTCCGATGTAAGGGCGCCTCGACATGTCTCTCCTCGGATGCACCACCGACCAGGTTGATAACAAGTATTTGCTAAAGTCATAGATCTAAACGCTGCTGGCCGCCGCGGCGCGGCGGATGAGCTCCACGAGCTCCGCCAGATCCACGAGCGCTCGCTCTGCACGCGAGTCGAGGAGGCCGCGCGAGGAAAGACGGTCGACAACCGACCGTAGCCAATCGATGAGTGAGCGGAACAGCACGTAGCCTTCGATGCAGCGTCTGCCGAGGCCGTCGAGCGCGTCGCGGATCAGTCTGGCTCGAACGAGGAGGATCTGTTGCGGCTAAAGCAACAGAACCGCGTCTTCATCCGTGTCGCCCATCGTTGGTGCTCTTCAAAAGTGAACGCACTCTTGTGTGAGAGGTCTTGCGGAGTGGGTTAACCCACCGCCGCCACCGCATGTACCCACCGCACCCGCCGTCGAGCTCTGACGCCTGCGTTGAGCCACGACGACCCGCTTCTTGGCGATTCAATATCGAACGCTGGAAAAGTTCCGACAGACCGACCGCTCTATACACGACGTTCCTTCGACAGCTCGGCACAGCTCGGCACAGAACAATGAGAAGGATAGTATCGACCAGCACCGGACGCTTTCATCAACAAGCCGCTGCACACTGGATTATAACATACCCGCGATCATCTGCCATACGGCTGCCGCAGATCAAGTGGTCCCATGCCACATACGCGTGCGCACGCTACACGTTCAGTACGTACGCTCGCGCTATTGCTAGGAGACAAGACGAGAGGACAAGGCAGCCCACTCGCTCATGTTACTACTGTATGGCGCGGACGCAAGGGCTCACAGGCGTATGTTTAACTGATATTCTCTACAATACGGCCAGTCGTCTGAGATGTGAGGCGAGATCTTCAATCCATCCGTGGTTGGATGTTGAGATGCATACTGTACGTGCACTATCACACGGCCCCAGCTCCGGCCCCACGTGTTCGTGATCACAGCCAACGCATGAACAAACCGCTTAGAGTGGCGATGGCTTGCTCCGTTGGGCTCTGCATGTTTCGCTGGCTTCACCTGATCGACTGCACCCATACCATCCAGGTTACTGCACTGTACTATACCGTACACGCTGTTCTCTGCCGTAGACTGAAGCGGAAGCCGCGCGTGACCAGCTCATGCGCGCCGCGCAACTTGAATTTGGCCCATTCTAATACAGTGTACAGTGTATTACGACAAGCAGAAGCGCCTGGCGCCGGGGCGTCGTGTCTGCCTGGTCACGGTAATCCTTCGCGCTTCACATGGACTTCAGCGCTGTCACAGCGGGTGCGTGAACTCCTTATGTGTAAACCCATCGAGAACTTCAAGGAGACGAGAGGACGTGCTCCTTTCATTTGCAGTCCCCATCGCGCTCGCGCGATCCTCTCGAACAGTCAGGCAAAGTTCCCGTCGCTCGATTGTACAGTGTCGTGCCCGGGCGTCAGCTTGGGCAATTCAGACAGGAGGATCGCGCCGAAAGATCCAAACAACGTGAGTGATACAATAAGGAAACGTCGCGCATGTTCCACACCCAAGCGGCGGCACACTTGTCGGATCGGATCGGGAATTGAAGCGCCGAAAAGTATCACTTTGTATCACTGCTGGTGGTGGGACAGCTGGTTGTCTTATTGCGAAAGCCAAAATATTCCTGGACACCGGTATTTTGACCAGCTGGATATTTTCCAGCCGGCATCTTTGGCGTTTTCGGAAAATAAGACCGGAGCCAGAACACCTAAACTTGGTGGCTGGGAGCCATGGCATGTCAGCCTGGACCAAAGATACGCGTTGTGACTCACGGGCGCTCGGGTCACTGACGACTGCCCTATGCATTTTGAGAACATGCCCCCAGTCTATTTTACATTTGAAGCGGCATTTCTCCCATTTTCCTCGTTGTTTTACAATCAGCAGCATGTTTGTTCAATGCGGTCGGTTCGTGCGATCGCCGACATGGAGGGAAACATGTCAATTCGTGTGTCCGTCAAATGCGGCATTTGACGCCGTTTGTTGAACGCGCGGCAGAAATCGCGACGCGATAAGGCGCGTCATTTTATAGCGTTGAAGATCGGCCGAAAAAAATCGTGGAGAAGAAACCAGCTTTCGCATACCAGGTATCCATGGCTTGCATTTGGCAGCCAGGTCTCGGCAGTGCGAGCGCACGCCAAGTTTATCGCAGCAGAAACTTGCGACTACTTCAGTTACTTTGCCCGATTTACGCCTCAATTCGCGGCGTTTTATATTTATTGTCGCATAAGATTCTGTCTCGACTAAGAAAATGGTGGGAAAATAGACGCGCTGTTTAACCGCGTTCTATTTTCGATATTTTTGGTGATAAATTCGCTTTTTTCGCATCCTGCAACTTGGCCTATCTTTGTCTTGACTTCCGGCTCCAAAACTCTCTGTGGGCCTTTTTTTCGGTCGGTATCTTGATGGATGACTTTCAAAGTATAGAGCGCGCTAAAAGGCCAGCAATTTTGCAAAAAGAAAGAAAAACGTCATTTCCACTCCCTAATCCAGCGATGCGTAAAGCTTTATTTTCTGGTTTCGCTGGACTTTCCCCCCTTCTTTCCTGGTAAAACCTCGTACCCATCAAGGTTTTATCGCCGCGCGCAAATGCCCTCGTGCCCCTACCCCTTGTTCCCATGGTACACGTCGCACATTCCACCTGGTTTCGCTATGGATGACTTTGCCCCAGCTATGCGCGGGGCTGAAGTTCCTCACCATTTGAATCGCAAAAGAAACGCTCCACCCTCCGTTTTTTTCTGCCCCCTCCACAGTCAAAAAGCGACCAAAAATAACAAAATTTAGCCATCCACTCGCTTATTTCCCGAGTTGCGAGCCACACGAGAAACGCTAAACACGCCGGTCGAAAACCCTACGAGAGAAAGGGAGGCCTCCCTTCTGTACAGTACAGTACAGTCGTCCCTGTCCAAATTGACATCTTAACTTTTTAATTATCGGAATGTATCTGATTTCAATAAAACTGCAAACATCAAAATGAAGCCACAATAGTATTATTTTTTGCAGTGTATCGAGTTTATATCCTGTCAAGTTGGAGAGGGAGGACTGCATTGTATTACTCTACCTTGAGTGCAGTAAGCGCGGACTGAACAGTACCGTCAACGCGCAAAAGAAACGCCGCCCCGACGCTGAGTTGTCGGGTGGTGGCGAAAGGCGGCGGCCGCCTCTCAATTCTCAGAGCAAGAGAGAGAAAGAACGCCCCGGCCCGACCGCCCGAGAGAAGGACGGGAGGAGCGGCGGCATCCAACTCTCGCTCCATCCTCTTCTTCTCCTTCTCTTGCTCGAGACGGTATCGTACCGGTAGTTCACTCGGTGAAGCTTTGCGGATCGACCGACCGATCGACGGACGACCGGAAGGAAGGAAAGGGGGGAACGGGGCGAGAACAGGGCGCAGTAACCAGTTCTTCTTCTCGGACCGCGTATCCATTTCGCACGGACGCGCACCCATCGGCGTGAGATCTCGGCGACGCGGACGCCAGGGGAAGGAGCGCACACACTCACACTCGGACGCAAGGGAAAGAGAAGCAACCGGGCGTGGTCCGCGTCTTCTTTCTTCTTCCTTTAGGCGGACGACACACACACAGACAGCGGGCCTTTTCTCGACGGACGGACGTGCGGGAGGGAGGGACGGACAGCGCGGAGACTAGCGTCGGCGTCGGGCGCGGGACCGTCGGAGGCAGGCGCGCCCGATCGAGCGAGCGTTTTTACCTCGCGTTTGTATTGATTCTCTCTTTTTTCTACTTCAAGGGACCGACTCGCGGACGCAAGCGAGCCGCGACCGTCGACGACCCACTGAGTGATGGCGCCATCGTTCATCTCCCAGTTGATGACCAACAATGGGCCCGGCGACAAGAACGCGCTCAACACGAGCGGGCTCCCGACGCTCGGTTCGCTGGGCGGCGCGTCCATGATGACCATGGCGTCCACGCCCACGACGTCGACCTCCACGGCGACTAGCAGCCGCGTGACGACGACGCCGGTACTCGGACCGTCGGCGACGCCGCCGATCCTACCGCATCTGTCGCCTGCCATGATGGGCCGACCCGCGCGACCGGAGGCGCTCAAGTTCGGCCTGCCGCTGCCGCTTAGCCTCGGCTCGAGCACAGCCAGCAACCCCATGGGCGTGCCCAGCGGCGGCATGCTGGGCGCGGGCGGCATCCGGCCGACGTTCCGGCGACAGACATCGCAGGGAAACGACAATGCGCCGAACCCCTCGGGCTCTTCGTCGTCTTCGACAGCGCCGACGATGTCCACCGGGCGGTCGATCACCATGACGCCGTCGCCGTGGAACAACAACCAAAAGATCCAGGACTTCTTCCTGCATATCACCGACATGGAGAAGGCCGCGCACGCCGAGCAAAAGATCATCGACATCCGCGAACTCATCGCGCGCAACACGCCGTCGTCAGGGACGTCCCGACCGCAGGGAGCGCCCCTGGAGGCGACGCCCGAGCAGGACGAGGGACCCCCTTCGACGGGGAACAACGCCGGCTTCAAGAACGCCTTGTCCGAGCTGCTGGCGGCGCGGCAAGGAGGCGACAGTGGCCGCACTACGCCCTCGTCACTCGATAACCAGGAGGCGGAAGAGCCCGAGAAGGAGGACAACGACAACGACAATGCAGGAAACAACCAGATGACGCGCGAGGAGACGCGCAACGCGCTCGCCAACATGCTGAACAAGCGGGGCGCTGGGACTCCTAGTCCGGGCGCCAAGCGCACACCGCCGTCGCAGGAAGACAGGCGGAACGCACTGTTGGAAAATCTCAAGAAGCGCGGAGCAGGAGCGGTGGAGGAAGAGGAGACGCCCAAGCCGGCGTCTCGCGCGGACATGCTGTCAGAGATGCTTGCGCGTCGAGGCAAGGCGGCAGACAACAACAGTGGCGACGACGGGGAAAAGGCAAACCCGCTGGCGCAGATGCTGGCGAAGCGCACGCAGTCAGCGCAGTCAGCAGGCGAGGAGACGACGCCAAAGAACCCGCTTGAGCAAATGCTGCTTAGACGTGGCCAGCCGCCGAACGGCGCGGGCGGGGACAGCGCGGGGGTGGCTCTGAAGGACGATCCCAAGTACCAGCAGTACTTTAGGATGCTGAAGATTGGGCACCCGAAGGAGGTCGTCAAGCACAAGATGCAGCGTGACGGTCTGGACCCGTGGGTCATGGATTGCGACCCTAACAAGCCGCTGCCGCCCAAGCCGACAGAATCCACACCGACGTCGAGCGAGGGCTCGGAGGACGATGACACCGAGGCCGAGTACCAGGCGCAGCTGAAGGAGTACAACGAGAAGCACGGCAAGTACTTGCAGATGCTCAAGGTTGGGCTTCCGCGCTCCGTCGTCCAGCACAAAATGCAGATGGACGGCGTGGATCCGAACTGGCTGCAGGGCCCGCCGAAGCGGAGAGAGAGCAACAATCAGGCCCCGTCGGAGGAGGAGATTGCTGCGCACAAGAAGAAGTACGAGAAGTACTTCAAGATGCTTCGGATGGGCCTCCCGCGAGGCGCTGTGGAGCACAAGATGCGCATGGCAGGTGTCGACCCCAAGGAGCTGGATGGACCTCGCCGACCTACCACTAGCGCCGGTGCTTCGACCGCCGCGACTCCCGTCAAGCCCAAGCTGGCCCGGCAGGAGTCGATCCGCAAGAAGCTGCATTGGGAAGTGAAACAGCGCCGCGACTCGGACGCTCCGCGTGAGAGCTTGTGGGGCTTGTCGTCTGAGATGACGCTGAGCCAGGTCAAGATTTCCACCGAGAGCAAGGAGATGCTGGAGAAGCTGTTCGTGAAGGACATGTCGGAAGTCAACAAGAAGCGTGACGCCGCTGGTGCTGAAGTCGGTGGCAAAGGAACGTCGCCGGCCATGAAGAAGAAACCGATGATCGCGCTGATTGACATGAAGAAGTCGCAGAACATTGCCATCACTCTGGCGCGCGTCAAGATGGGCTTCCCGGAGCTCAAGCGCGAGCTGATGTGCATGAACCCGTCCGTCCTGTCGACCGCGCAGCTGCAGTCGCTGATCGACATGTGGCCGGACACGAACGAGCAGCAGGCCATCGACAAGTACAGCGGCGATATGGCGTCGCTGGGATCGGTACACATATGCTTGTTTCGTTCATGGGTGAGGGAGGAGATGGTGCTGACCTTGTTTGCCTGCCTGGTTGTGTTCAACAGGGCGAGAAGTTTCTGTGGGAAGTGCGAAACATCCCCCGCTTCAAAGAGAAGCTCGGCTGCTTGATCTTCAAGCAAGAGTTCCCGTCGCGTGTGAACGAACTCAAGTACGTTTAGCTGACTGCTTTTCGTCCTGCTTGCGATCCTTGCCGCTAATGCCTGGTTGCTTTGGTTCACACAGGGCAAGCATCAATCTCGTCATCAACGGCGTGCAGCAAGTGTGCTCCAGCGAGGGGCTGCGTCAACTATTTATTTATATTCTTCAGATCGGCAACCTGCTCAATTTTGGCACGGACGCCAACAACGCCGTGGAGGGCTTTTCGCTCGCCTCGCTCGTCAAGTTCTCGCAGACCAAGGCGTTTGTGGGAGGCATCACGTTCCTGCAGTACGTCGTGCAATCCATCGAGCGCGACGTGCCGCACCTGGCGCGCTTCTACGATGAGATTGACCTCATCTCCAAGTGCAGCAAGGTGTCGTTCCACTCGCTCACGTCCGAGAAGAATGCGCTGGAGGCCGGCTGCAAGACGATCCTGTCCGAGGCCGAGCGGGAGGTGACGCTGTCCGCAGCGGCCGCCGCGCCAGAGCTCGAGATGTCGTCGGCGATTTTGAAGAAGTTCGCGGCCGAGTGCGAGTACGAGCTCGGGGTGCTGCAGAAGCTGCTGAACAAGGCCGACGAGAGCGTACGTGTTGCTATGATCGTTTGACGCTTGTGTCACGAGTTGGAACGGATTACTGACGTGCTTTGCTATCTCCTTCGCCACCACAGAAAGCGCACTTCCTCAAGTACTTCGAGGAGGAGGGCACGGACGAGGAGCTGGACGTGCTGCTGTCGCACATCGCCAACTTCACGGCCGAGTATCACCGGGAACACCTCAAGTACCTGGAGAAGATGAAGCGCGAGATGAAGGGGCTCTTCAAGAAGTTCTCGCCGTCCAAGAACCCGGTGAGCAACAAGAAGCAGCAGGGCGCCGGAAGCGAGAAGAAGGGCGGCGACGCCAAGAGCGGCAGCGACGACGACGACAAGATGCGGCCGGTGCTGCGGCGTCGAGCGAGTCGACAGGGCGAGGAGGAGCGCGTGCCGCACCCGCAGCCTCATCGAGTGATTCACCAGCCTAAGCCGCTGCAGCTGGACGACCTGAGCGGCCAGTCGGACAGCGAGCCCGACTTTGACGACGTGTCTATGGACGGCATGTCGGTGGACGGCGGCAGTGTGCCCCCGTCGCCGTCTGCTGGCGCGTCCAGTGCGTCCACGCCCACCAGTCGGCCCGGGATCGCGACCAGGTCGGCATAGTAGTGCGTTCGCTGGGTCGGTAGTGGAAACTTATGTAAATACGGTAGGTAGGAGGGCGACCAAGTCGCCGAAACACAGACATAACGCACGCGTAGGAGGTGATGAGGTGACTCGCAAGTCCATTTTTATTGTGCGCTTTTTCCGTCGAGAAAGAAGCATTTTGGCCCTTCACGGTGCATTTATCTTAGTTTTTGTATGATGAAAAACTTGGGACTTGATGCGTGTCATTTTGAACCTGCATATCCATTTCGTATAATAACTGTTATTAAACACCCACATAAGACAATTATCTGATAGCACAGTTAACCCTGTCATTTGCAACATGGTTATTACATAAGGTTCTCCACACAAAAAGTGAGCGGGGAGAATGATTCGGTCGGTGCTTGGAGCCGTGTCCGGCGACGCCTTGGGCGCCGTCCTACCGCACGAGCACGTGCTACACCGCATCGCAAGGGACAAAGCGCTCGCTGCCGACGCGGTGGACGCGGCGGTCCGGGTGGAGGATCTGCAGCACTTCCGTCGCGACCCGTGGTTCCGCGGCGGCGTCAACCTCCGGCTGGAGAAGGAAGACGACGCGTTCCGGGAGCTGCAGCCGCTGCTCGAGATCGCAGCCGACGGCGCGCGGCCGCTGGTGGTCGACGTCGCGCTGCCCAGCGACGCCCGCGATGAGTTCACTGTGAAACGCGTACAGCTTGCCGAGAAGCTGGGGCTGCACCTCGTCATGAGCACGACCTACGACGCGCAGATCGAGGGCGGAGGCGACGACGAGAGCGAGCGGATCGCCAAGACGCTCGAGACGGAGCTCGTCTTTGGGATCGGATTCGCGGCGGATGCGGGAGGCCAGAAGACGGAGAGGACGAGCGTGTGCGCCGGCGTCATCTACCAGCCCATCCGCGCCAATGGCATTGATCTTGGCCCACACGAGCTGATCCTAGCGCGTGGGCTCGCCCTGGTAAGCGCCTGGGAACTGGTGTGTGTGGTCCTGGTTGTCGATGATGCACTGTGTCTGATGTTCTTCGGTCGATGCACGTACAGGCTCAGCAGCGCACACATGCGCCGCTGTACCTTTCGTTCTCGGGGCATGAGGATGAAGCTCTTGAGCAGTCTGTGGTCGCGTGGCTGAAGACCCTCATCGAGCTTGGCGCTGAGAGAAGGAAACTGGTTGTATGCCATGCGGATCAGTGGTGTCAAGGCGGGACGGAGAGTCCTCAAGTCAAGTTCCTGCTCGGATTGTTCGAGCTCGGCGTCACCGTGCTCTTCGACATGATCGGCTTGGCGGCCGTGAGTGACGTCATGGGTACCCATTTTCACTCCAATGCTGTGTCAACCGTCGGTGCTGAGGAGCCACCGCGGGACAGCACGCTCTCCAAATGGATCGCTCGCTTCATCGTCGAGCATCAACGCGTCGAGCAGATCCTCGTGTCGACCAACGTGCACCAGCGGATCCAGTACCGTCGCCACGGCGGAGGCGGCTACGCGTTCCTGTTCACCTTCTTCAAGCCACGCTTGATGCAGTTGGGCGTGTCGGAAGCGCAGTGGTCTCAGCTCGTGCACGCGAACCCCGTTGCGCTGCTGAGCTGGTATACGCCGCCCGAGGCGCCCGAGATCCCCAAGAACTACATCAAGTGCAGCATCTGCCGGCGCGACTTTGAGCCCATCGAGGGCGAGTACTTCACCAAGTTTGCCTTCATTTACTGCGGCACCAAGTGCCTCCGCCGCCATAGCCGCCTGCAGTTCGTGGACCCGCCGCCTGCGCCCAAGAACTCATCAAACAGCATGTCCTAGTCTATGCACGCAAGCCAGCTGGCACTGGTTTAACAAAAATATGCCGTTGGAGAGGCTTTCCAGTGACGTCATGTGTGACACGTGCCGGTGCGAGCAATCACGCGCGTGACGCGCTGTCTCGACAGATAGCATACCCTCTCATATTTTATATTGCGTTTCACTTTCACCTCTGGTTATCAAACCGTAATTACCGTGCTTTTGATAGGTAACATATCCAAGCCCAAGGAGTGATGGTCACCCAATCAAAAACCTACCAGTCAGCGGTTGCCATTCCGCAATCCGACCCGCGCACGGCAATCCTCGGCTTCCGGTGCGCTTCTATACTAGAGGAGGGACGACGCGTCTCCGTTTCCCTTTCTTCCATCTTGCGCCAAGTATAAGAAAGGCCACCCTCAAGAGGGGCGACATCAAGATCCACCACAAGTGACAAGAGAGAAACCAAGATGCCGCTGTCCAAGTTCATGAGCATGCGCGCCGCCGCGGGGCCGCGCGCGTGGACCGGCGCGGCGCGGCGGCTGATGCACGTGGGGCTGAAGGAGTCGGAGCGCGGCCCGACGGCGCTGGCGGCGCAGCAGGCCAACCTGCGCACGCAGGGTGTGGCGCCGCTGAGCCTCAACACGCCCGTGTTCCAGGTGTTCGGCGCCAACACGGACGTGGGCAAGACGATCGTGTCGGCGGGCATCTGCCGCGGCGCCGCGCACGCGGACAGCAAGCAGCGCGTCGCGTACATCAAGCCGCTGCAGACGGGCACGGACCCGGACGTGCCCGACTCGTTCCAGGGCGACGCGCCCTTCATCACCAAGCACGCGCAGACCAAGGCCGCCAACGTCGACTGCTCGACGCTGTACGTGTGGAAGACGCCCGTGTCGCCGCACACGGCGGCGCGTCTGGAGGGGCACACTATCACAGACGAGGCGCTGCTGGAGAAGGTCACGGGCAAGCTGCGCGACATTAGCGACCACCGCGAGACGAATCCGCACTCGCTCGTGCTCGTGGAGACTGCGGGCGGCGTCTGCAGCCCGTCCGCGTCCATGCGCTTCCAGGTCGACGTGTACCGCGGCCTGCGTCTTCCCGTCGTGCTGGTTGGCGACGGCAAGCTGGGCGGCATCTCGACGACCATGTCGTCTCTGGAGACGCTTCTGATCCGAGGCTACGACGTCGCTGCGATCTGTCTGATTGAGCAGGACGGCCTTGACAACGCCGAGGCGCTCGAGCCGCGCACGAGCGAGCTGGGCATTCCCATCTTCACCATGAAGGCGGTGCCGCCTATGCCCGAGCCGCTGGATGAGTGGTTCAACGAGCACGATGCCACGTTTGCCAAGGTGAACGACGCGCTCCAGTCCTTCCACTCGAACCGCCTGGAGAAGTTCCGCCACATGCAGGAGCGCGCCGATGATGTATTCTGGTGGCCGTTCACGCAGCACAAGAAGTACGGCAGCCTGTCCATGATTGACGCCGCCAACGGTGACGAGTTCGCTGTGTACCGCCCCGAGAAGAACGCCGTCGAGCCCATGTTTGATGCGTGCGCGAGTTGGTGGACGCAGGGCATAGGCCACGGTAACCACAAGATGGCGACTGCCATGGCGTATGCTGCCGGCCGCTACGGCCACGTTATGTTTCCGGAGAATGCTCATGAGCCCGCTCTGAAGCTTAGCGAGAAGCTGATCGAAACGGTCGGTAAGGGCTGGGCATCGCGTGTGTACTTTTCCGATGACGGCTCGACGGCTGTGGAGGTGGCCATTAAGATGGCATTCCGCAAGTACGTCAAGGACCACGGGCTCGACTACAGCGCGTTCGTGCCGTCTAGCAAGTCCGACTCTGCTCCTGCCAAGCTTGTCGCTCTGGCACAGGCTAACTGCTACCACGGTGACACGCTTGGTGTCATGAACGTCGCGGAGCCGAGCGTCTTCAACGAGAAGCAGCACCCGTGGTACCATCCGGAGGCCGCGTTCCTGAAGACGCCGTCGATCGCGCTGCGCAACGGCAAGTACGTCGTTTCGGCCGATTCGGAGGTTGGCAAGGTCAATGAGACGCTGCCGGATTTCAACTCCGCGTTCAGTTCTTCGCGTGACGCGAGCTCGCTGGCGGACGTGTACCGCAAGTACGTGGCCAAGACGATCGCTGCAACTGAGAACACCGAGGGCAACGTGAAGATCGGTGCTTTGCTGATCGAGCCCGTGCTAATCGGCTCGGGCGGCATGATCCTGATCGACCCTCTTTTCCAGCGCGTGGCCGTGCAGGAGTGCCGCGCGCGCGGTATTCCCATCATTTTCGATGAGGTGTTCTCTGGGTGGTGGCGTCTCGGCGTTGAGTCGGCTCGCGACTTGCTTGGCGTGAATCCGGATATTTCCTGCTATGCCAAGCTGTTGACGGGTGGTGTCGTGCCGCTGGCTGTGACCCTCGCATCTGAGGAGGTCTTCCAGACGTTCTACGCCGATGGCAAGGACGAGGCGCTGCTTCACGGCCACTCGTTCACGGCGCACCCGGTGGGCTGTGCGGCTGCCGTCACGGCGCTCGACATGTATCAGATCTTCAACGACGCGAACGCCGACAAGACGCTGACGGCTAGCGGCAACGCCAGCGGCAACAGAACGCGCGCGTACTGGGACGTAGAGGCGTTGACGGAGCTGTCGCGTCAGCCGTTCGTCGCGCGCACGTTCGCGATCGGCACGGTCGCGTGCATCGAGCTCGAGTCGGCGGACCGCGGCTACGCGTCGGGCGAGGCCCGCGCGCTCATCCAGGCGCTGCGCAAGAAGAACGTGTACGCGCGCGCGCTCGGCAACGTCGTGTACCTTATGTGCTCGCCGCTCACGACGCGCGCCGACTGCGACCGGTACCTGTCCGCCGTCACCAACGAGCTCGCTGCGCTCCAGAAGTAAGGCAGCTCCATACGATCGGGGGTCTATGAATGGGGAAGAGGCAAGTGTTAATGGTATGCTGTTGTTACTACTTGGAACGTTGGTACTTGGTGCTATGTGTCAGGTGATTGGGGACGTGAAACGTGTTGAAGTGCGAGCCTTTTTCCATCAAAATCAAATTCGACATGTTTCAAACACTGGTGCAAATATCTTGAAAAACGTATTACTCGCTTAAAAAGCATGATAAAAGCGAACAAAAACAGTCGGAACTCCTACTGAGATCGAAAGCCGACAAAGCTCCCGAAAAGATGTGGAGCGCGCTCTCCAAGGTGATCGACGCGCTGACCGACGGCGCCGGCGCGCGGCCGCACGGCGTGGCGTACGCGGCCAACGACTACCAGCTGGCCATCGAGCTGAGCAAGGAGCTCGAGTTCCGGCTGGAGCACGAGCTGGGAGCCGAGGGCAAGGGCTTGCACGAGAAGGTGTCGTCCGTCGAGGGCGCGCTGCCCGTGCCCACGGTGCGCGCGCTGCGCTACGTGGCGAGCGTGCGCAACGCGCTCATCCACGACCGCGACGTGCGCGCGCTGCCCGATCGCGCCAGGTTCATCGCGCGCTTCGAGGCCGCCAGCGACGAGCTGCAGGTGCTGAGCGACAAGAAGAGGCTGAACGCGAGCGGCAAGCTCCACGCCGCGGCTGGCGCCGAGTGTGTGATTAGCTAGTCGCGGGAAGGAGAAAGGTGTGGATTTGGAGCAGGTTAACATGTAGACTAGGGCGTCGCTCGTACGCGCTGTAGTCGGGAACTCAACATGCTCATCGTGCTCGCTTCCTGGGTGGGGAATCGCGTATGTGCGCTGCTGCCTCCACGGGGAGCACGCTTACCAACTACGAGACGACGAAGCCACCGCTAGCAGATGTAGCCGGTCTTCCCCTCCAGCCCTTCTTGTCGATGGCTGCCTGGGTCTCGGCGCGCGCGGTCTCGAAGCGCCGGATGAAGTAGCCGCGGTCGGGCAGCGCGGTTACCTTATCGTCGTGGATGAGCTGGTTGCGCACGCTCGCCACGTAGCGCATCGCTCGGACGGCGCGCGCAGGCAGCAGCCCGTCGACGCTTGCCACCTTTTCGTGCAGCCCCCTGCCCGTGACGCCCAGCTCGCGCGCCAGCAGGGATTCGAGCTGCTTGCTCAGCTCGATCGCGAGCTGGTAGTCGTTGCACGCGTACTCAGACCGCGAGGACGACTCGGTGTTGCCCATGACAGCGCGAGTTGGAGGCTGCAGTGCGTGGTCCAAGGCTTGGAATTGGGTTCTTAAAATGTGGTTCTGGGCCAATTGCCACGTTGTTGCCGTGCTCTTGTCTCCTGCGCCGCGTCCCTGTCGACCTCAGGTACTTTGACGTTGCCGCGGAGCCTTTAATTCTGGACAGCATTCGCCTGGAGTCATCTGTAGCTCAGCAGGTCGTTGGTGGCTATTGGTGTGTTTATTTGGTGTATCCTTTCATTGCCACTGCTGTGCTGTGGAACGCTACGTTGCTGCTGCTGCTGCTGCTTACGCGCGCGGTTTGTTCTTCTCGGTCCTGCTGCTTGCCATAATAATATCACTACTGCTATGCTTATATACACGCCCGGCGCGATCGCACTCGCGCGCGGGCAGCTAGTTCCGTTGCCAGGGCGACGCTTGCAACGTTGTGCGTCCGGAGACGACGACCAGCCATCGATCGATGCAAAACGCAGGGCAGCGCCGAGTCTCGCGGTCGCGAGCCATGAGTCTGTCAACCCGAGCGCTCGGCGGATCCATGCAGGACTCAGAGGCTGTGCCGCTTGATGACCTCCACCATGTACGGCCGGCTCGTGATGCGGTTGCTGCTGCTGCTGCTGGTGGTGGTGGTCTGGTGCGCGACGGACCGGAGCAGCAACTGCGCGCGCTGGTGCGAGTATTCGGCCACGAACGTCGCGATGAACCCGAGCAGCTCGTCCAGCGGCAGCGCCGCGTCCTCCTCGAAGTAGTCCAGGAAGCGCTTCCTCTGGCGGTCGAGCTGGTCGCCCAGCTCGTCCAGCGCGTTCATCTCCTGGCCGAGCGTCATGGCGTCGGCGTGCAGCTTCTGCTTGGACAGCTCAAAGGCTTTGCGCGCGGGGTCGTCCAGTGGCAACGCGACCAGCGCGGCAGGCGCCGATTGCTGCAGGAACATCATAGGTCATGGACAGCAACCGATCAGTTGCCTGCTATGCTCCAACGGCAAGACAAGAACGAGGACGCACCTTGGCTTCGTTGCCGATCATACGCACGCCGGCTTTGAGCGCTGAGAGCTCAGCGAGGACGTTAGGGATGGAGACCCTGCTGCACTTGCTGATCAGGTCGATCTCATCCCCAAAGTGAGCGAGATGCGGGGCGTCGCGCTGTTCAAATGAGTCGACAACCAGTCAGAATAATCTCCTTCATGATCAATAGTGGACAAGTAATGAGAGAGCGGCGACGCACCTCAATGGACTGGACGAGGTACTGCAGGAAGGACACGCGGCCGTCGAATGCCTTGGTGAACGACAGCTTGGACAACGAGCTGACGGAGATGCTCTTGACCTTGGACGTGTACTCGACGCCGTCGCCAAAGTTGAGCAGGTTGCCCAGGTGGTAAATGTACTCGAGCACGAGCGCGAACGCGTCGCTCGAGATCACTTGGCTCACGCCGCGGATCACCAAGTCCATGCTCTCACTACAGTAGGCGACGGGGGCGTCATGTTAGTCTTGGGGGTGTAAATGACCATAGAAGCCGTCGCAAAGTACGCGTACCGGAGTTCCTCGACGCGCGAAGAGAAGTCGGCCTTGA
The DNA here is from genome assembly GCA_023337975.1 of Phytopythium ostracodes. Classification (NCBI taxonomy): domain Eukaryota; phylum Oomycota; class Peronosporomycetes; order Pythiales; family Pythiaceae; genus Phytopythium; species Phytopythium ostracodes. The sequence goes on from JAADXW010000187.1 coordinate 27,358, forward strand.
ACCTCAGACAGCGCAGCTTGTGCTGCACGCGCGGCAGCTTCTGCGCCTCCAGCAAGAACTGCTCCGCCTGCACCCAAAACCCCACGTCAGTAGTTTTGATGGACGCATCGACAAGCAGCAGCCAAGCAGATCAACCGTACCGTTGCGAGGGAGGAGACGTCGCCGCTAAAGGCGTCCAGCGCGGCCTGCTCGTTGCTGTCCGGCCACATGTCGAGCAGTGTCTGCAGCGCGCTGGTGGACAGCACGTCTGGGTTGAGCTCGCCGATCTCGCGTACCAACTCGGGGAAGGTCTTCTTGACGCGCGCGAGTACGATCGCGACGTTCTGCGACTTGTTCCGGTCCAGAAGCGTCACGTACACCTTGCGCGTCAGGAACGCGACGGCGGGGTCTTTCTTGGTATCTGCCTCTTCATTGATCTGGCCGAGTTCGTCGTCGCTGAGCTGCGCGCCGTCAGCGTCACAGGCAGCGAGGGCGTCCACGGACAGCTCGTTCTGGCTCGCCGTCGAGGACGTCCGCCTCCTGCGCTGGCTCCTGGCCTTCTTGCCGGCGATGACGGCCTTGACGAAGAGCTTCTCCATCCACTGGATGGTCTCGGTCGAGATGGAGACGCGGTTGGCCTTGGCGCGCGCGTGGACGCGGCTCCAGAGGGAGTCGCGTCGCTGGGACGTCGCGGGCACGTCGACGAGCGCCGTCGTGGTCCAGTGCAGCTTCTTGCGCATGTTGGACTGCATCTTGCGGATCACGGCCCGCGCCAGCGACGCCTGGCGGAAGTTGGCGTTTGCAAGGGCGCTCGAGCTCGAGGATTCAGGCGACGACGGAGCCGTTGAGGCCGCGGACGACACGGATCGAGGTGAAGAGACAGCCGCCGCGCCGGACTGGTCGCGGTCCAGCCCGGCCGGGTCGAGGCCCTCGGACTTCATCTTGTGCTCGACGACGTGCCTCGGCACGCCGACCTTGACCATCTGCTTGAACGCCGCGTACTTGCCCGACAGGCCCTCGGCCATGGAGGAGATGGCGTCGGCCGGCAGGGGCGGCGGGATGATAATGGGTGGCGGCCGCAGGATGGACGTCGTCATGGCCATCATGGGCTGATGCGTCCTTGCCATGGATGAAGAGGTTGAGCCGAGGAGCAGGAGGTCGAGGACAGACACATCGGCGCCCTCCATGCGCATCTTGTGCTCGACGATGGAGCGCGGCATGCCCACCTTGAGCATGGTCAGGTACTTGGCGTTGGCTCGTCGGAGCGCGGCGAGCTGCTCATCTTCTTCTTCCTTGCCGTTTCCTTGGGCTGGCGTACCCGTAGCCTCCGTGGAGACGGGCGGCTGCGCTTTAATCTCGTCAGTAGAAGGCGTGGGAGCAGCATTGGTGGTCGATTCCGTCGGTGTGCGAATCTCGGACGCCTCCTCGACTTGGCTCGGGACAACGCCAGGAGCCTGGAGGCGTTGTTCTTCCTCTGGCTTCTCGTCCGAAGCCTGCGTCTTGACGTCGATCTTGTGCCAGCGGACGTAGGCGGCGAGCAAGAAGCTGAGTAGCAGGTGAAACAGCAGCGCATACTGCGGCGGCGGCGGCTCGATCGACGAGTCCGAGGCGCCGCACGCGCGGGCGCAGTCACAGTCGCACGCGGTCATGCCAGGAGGCGCGTTGATGGTGTACCGACAATGCCCGTCTTGGTGTGCGTGTAGAGAGGGAGGGAGGGAGAAGAGAGAGTCTCTCGCCTTGCTTACTACTCGCTCGGTTTACCCGCCGTCCCGTCCGAATCAGCAGCCCACGTTGCGGGCGTGCAAAGCTCCGACTGGGTAGCGAAAGGCGGTCAGTACTCAACAAGCAGAGAAGTGCGGGAGGGAGCAGCGCCCGACGGACGGCCCCAACAAGAAAAGAAGCGCTGATCGAGCGAGCAAGCCGGCCAGCCGGCCAGCCGGGCCGCCTCCCCCCTCCTCCTCCGCCTTTCAGAAAGGCCGCGCCCGCCCACTCACTCCACCAAGAAAGAGCGCATCGCCACGGCCCGGGTGGCCCTTCTTCTCCCCTCAATAAAGCGCAAAAGCGCACACTCTTGGGTTCTCCTGGGGGCGTCTCATGCTGGCTACGGGTAGGCCTTTGGGCTCGCGAGGCGACGGCTCGTCCGCCCCTACCCTTTTGTTCTTCGCCCCTTTACGCACACGCTTCTTAGTGGACCGGGAGCTCCGCACTGGGACCACTTGCAGTGGATCGAGGGGAGCGACATGGCTTCACGACGGCAAATAAGAATGACTAAAAATTATAAAATACTTAAATGAATGTTTTGATCTTTTAAAATAATTGTGAAGACAATTCATCAAAGAACCTTTTTAAATAAATTATCTGCTAGATATTATTTTATTGAACGCACGCTATAAGACGTGCGGGCCGGTCAGCTGGCGGAAATCAGACGGGTAGGATGTCCGCTTAAAACCGGATCGGAACGTCTTGGCGTCGTTCCGCGCGCGTTCGCACAGACGGGCGGGGTACACTGAAAAGCGAAACGGACAAGGGTACAGTGTACCCCGTGTTGAGTGTAAAGCGCCTGTACGCTCCGTTCCAAATGGGCTACTAAGACGACGACATTTACAAGATTTTGAACCATAATTTGCAAATGAACCAGTTTTCACGGGCTATGGAAAGTAAAACCGAGTGATGAGAGCCATCCTGCGCTGTTGTTCTCGTCTCTCCGTGCCGACAACATCAATCCCGCAGCCCAATTACTTTAAGCCCAGCTTTTGCACTTCTCCCGTGTTCTCTTCTTCGGCTTCCATCACGGCTTCTCCTCCTTCGTTGCGGCTCTTCTGGGAAGAGCTTTCGCCACAGTTTTGACACAGAGAGAGCCGACTCGCAGGAGATGTCGCGGACGAATGCGGATGCGCATCAGACACCTCGCAGATCGTGGATGCAGGTGTATCCCTTTCCGACTGAATCTTCGCCTTGATCGGACCAACTTGGTTTTGGCCACCAAGAGGCGTACACTGGCTAGACTTGGTCAGCACATCCTCAACGCAACGCACCGCGCGCTACGCCGCCTCTGGCGTGCCGACCGCGCCAATGAGCACACCGTTGACACCAAAACATGGAGACGAAATCATTTCGGCAGCGCTTTCTAGCATTCACCCCACCTTAACGCCGCAGTCGACTTGGACAGACCGAGTGCGGACCAAGGGGATCGCACGCAGCGCTGTCAGCGAAGCATCACCATCATTTGCCGCGAGGCTGGGACAAGCCTAAGATCGCCGCGTACAGAAAATGTATCGGAGCGTTGTACAGTATATACAGCATGAAAAAGATTCCGGGTACTTTTCTCGGTGCCTATGCATCACTGAATGCCGTACAATCCCGTTCTGTGAAGCCCGCGCTCCTTCTCAAGCGCATCGCGGCATAATCGAGCCCATTCACAGTCTTTACAGTAGACGAACACCCAATATGCTTAGCCGTCGAAACAGCGTGAGTGTCCGATCTTTGCCTTCATGTCTTCGTACTGTACACAGCTACTGTCTATTGCAGTGCGGTTATGCTGCAATAATCCGCTCAATTTTTCGCTTTGTGTAAAGATACTCGGGCGCGGCAAACAACTCGGTTGGGCTGCTGTCCTCTCGCTCATGTACTGTACAGCGAAGTAGGCACGTGTCGCGATCTCATACAGTATTTTGGCCACTTTGTTCTCCATGGAATCGCTTCATGGTGGCTGCCACCCCAAGCATTTCGAACGTTAGGCAGACTCAACATGAAGTACAAGCAGCAAGAACAGGCAGCGAACCGAGAACGAAGAGCGCGAACGAGTTCGCTTGAAATTTACTGCGTGCGCAGTGTGTCCACATAAACGACAACGTGAATACGTGTGATGTGTCCTCTGAGACGTTGGGGGTGAACAGTACACTGTACTTTAGTACCTATGATGTACTTGTTGATGTTGAACAAGGAGACCGTGTGCGTTGCCGTCACGTGGCAGCAAAATTGCAGGACGCGCGCTGTACTGTGTCATCGACTCTGATCTTTACGGTCGACAGCTACTCTGTTAGGCTCAAGTATCTGACTAGCGGTTCACTGTTGACATGGCAACGCTATCTATGAAGCGGCATAGCCGCTTGGATACTTCTGCTACACTACTGTCCCAATGCTGCTAAGATCAGTTACAGATGACACTGAGCGCGTACTGTACAGTACTTGGGCGACTCTCGGTAGCAACATTGCGTTGAGACCCGCGCTTCCTCCTTCAGGAACGCCCCTGGTACGTACCGCCGCGCCGACGGGATCCACTTAAATCAAGCTGCGTAGACTTTGCTCCAAGCCATAATCACTGCTATTGGCTTCGACGCGCTGCAAGACCTATGCGTCCGTTGTTTTTCGCATTGTGAGCCGCTCGTTCCTTTGCGTGGCTTTACGACGGCGAGTCCAAGCAGAGATGGATACACGTGGTCAACACGAATCCTGGGTGATAGGAGCGAGTGGGTTTACAGTTGCTTGGATGATGCGTGAAAGCACATCACGTTTATCGTCCAGATCGGGAGAAGCTCGTTCCTTCAATGAGCTAGGGAGTGTACCTGCTTTAACAATCGGGATTCATTTTCCTGAAAACTGACTGGCTGCACGTGTATATTTGGAACCACGACGTTAGAGGCAGTTAGGATTGAAGATCTGGTGGCATCGGGTTTTGACACTTTGAAATGATGAAATGACACTGGACCAGCAGGCGCATCCTCCCTTCCCTATGACCCCACATTTTTTCTCCATTGTTGTACCTTTAGGAGAATCTGAGTGCCATAGCTGGAGTATAATTACTTTTTCAAAGTCGGTGTAAGTAACGTAATCGCACCATCTTCCCGCTCTTTGATGTCGCGCGTCGCGCAGTTTGCGCGTGTCTGTTTGCATGCTGCAAATTGCAGCGGGCGGGCTCATTCAGAATTAAGAAACGGCTCCTCAAACCGTCCGATAGAAATAGAAAAGAAAGGATTGTCAATTTGAAACGCGACAGAGTGATGATCCCGTCGTCGAACTGGGCAGCGGGTAGGGA
>JAADXW010000188.1:0-32267 GCA_023337975.1 Phytopythium ostracodes
CGTCTTAGAGGGGGCCGAGCAGATGTCAACGCACTGCGCCGTCGGGTCCGAAGCAAGCCAACCGCCGGCGTAGTTGGTGGCGTGGGCGGCCTGGAAGTCGGCGGCGAGGACCACCGAGGCGATGACGGCGGTAGCGAAGCTCTTGAACATCGTGAAGGGTGGAGTGAGCACGAGAAGACAAATCTGCGATTGAAAGAGCCTCCTGCCGGGAGCTGCTGGGAGTAGAGCGATACGGTCTGTATGTACTCGGCCTTTTGTCGCTGTGCATTCACGTCGATGGACGCACAGCACACACGCGTGCCCTTCCCTCTTGTGCACGCGAAAGTTACATCGAGGGGTAGGAAACATCCGCGGGCGGTGCACGCGCAGGACACTCATGTGCCGAGATCATTCAACATTAACTTGGAAGTGGGAAAGATTACCGAAACCGGGGTCAGCTTCGAGCATATATTGTTTAAGTACAGCGTAGCATGAACAAACACATAAGCGGGGTGATCCGTTAGGCACTTGCCCGGCCGTTGTCCATCCTGGTCATAGAGATGCTGTGATCGTGACGTAATGCTGCGCGATTCCATAAGGCGGACACTATAGTCCAGCATTTCTACGCACGCCGCGCCGTCCGTCGGCACTCTTTTGAGCGTTGCGATTGCTCTCGACAGTCTTACACCTCTCATTTGTATGCCGCGGAGCTGATGAATGACGAGCGGTGTTTCCAGCGCGTAGAGTTCATGGGGAGTGGTCCGGCCATGACAAGGACACGACCAACGTCAACGTTGTTTTGTTGAGGCGGTGACAGATCTCCCTGCTCGCCAAAAGCCTTCCTAGCTTCGTGTGAGGCACACTACGCGACGACCAAAGCCGCGAATTCCTAGGAACGCCCCGGTTTTTAATGTGCGACACCCTTTCGCGACACTTTGATGCGTTTGAGTCGGTTTTCGCCGAAAGCAAACGGTAGGAACGGTTGAAGTGATCTTCTCGAAATGGCAGGCTGGATCGACGAAAAATCAAATCTGACCGGTCAAAGCTACGGTATATTGGCGGCTTCAACTGTACTGTCGGCACGTATGGTGTCGCAGAGAAGTCTCCTTTCGCTCGCTGCCTTCGCTGTGTAGGTCCTGTTGTTGATCCAAACCTAACGGTCGCATTGCATCCAATGGTGGGTGCTGGGCTTGTGGCGCTGCTCATTTCGCTTTTGGACGGCAGCGAGTCGATCAGTTTCTCTGCAACGATGGTGTCCCCGCTTCTCACGGTAAGCCGAGCGAATCTTGCAGCCGCTGCTGGGCTCATCTATCCGCGACTCCTCGTACTTTTCTGTGCTGTTGAAGCGCGCGTTGATGGCGCCTGGCCGAGCCAACGTACACCTCTCGAGTCGGATCGCCACCGGACGCCGGACGCCTTGGACGCTCCAGATTGCGAAGCCGCGTCTCTCTGCTGTCAGAGCTGGTGGCAAAGCCAGCACCATTTCACAGGTACAAACGCCGTGAACCTTGCAGTTATCGGCGCATGTCGAGCTAACGTCTGAGCTGGTCTGCAGCGCATGATGATCGCGACGGAGAGCGCGTCGAAGATGTCGAAGCTCAAGGACTCGGTCAAGACGAGCCCGATGCACTGGTGGTTGTTTGGTACCGCCGGTCTCGTTGCCACGACGCTGACGGTCGGAGCGGCCGCGCGCCTCACTCGCTCGGGGGTGTCGATGCTCTACTGGAAGCCGCACGGTATCGTCGCGCCCAGCAACGACCGCGACTGGATGCAGGAGTTCGACATCTACCGTGACTTTTGCTTTCACCACCAGCGCCGGCCCATGAAGTTCGAGGACTTCCAGCGCAACTACAAGTGGGAGACCGCGCACCGCCTGCTCGGACAGACCAGCATGCTGGCGTTCCTCGGTCCGTTAGGATACTTCTACGCCAAGAAGATGATCCCGGTCTGGATGCAGGCGCCGCTGGCGCTCGTCACCGCCCTAGGAGCCACGCAAATGTTCGTCGGCCGTCGCATGGTGCGTCAGAACTTACAGGAGGACGAGGCGCGCCGTCGCAAGAAGGGCGAGTTCCTGGCCACGTTTGGACTCCCCGTTCACGTACGCATGGTATTTGAGCCGGTGAGTGTACGTGTGGCCCTGCGTGCTGACATGTGATGTTGTGGACAACAGGAGGTGCTCTCGCTGGCAAACTTCTCGCTGCTCGTCTGGACGGGTCTCAGCCTGATGTCGCCGACGTCTCGCGCGATCAAGCTGCGCGAGCTGACCATGTCGAGCGCGCTCCGCGACATTGGCGAGGTGCGCAAGTATATGCAGTGGGTAACGGGACTGCTTACGGGAACAATCATCGCCGGAACGCTTGTTGCGGAGATCGACGCCGGCAAGGAGTTCAACACGTTCCCCAAGATGGGCGATCGCTGGATCCCAGACGGCCTGTTCGACCTATCGGTGAGTATCTTGAGAGGACGCTGTCAACGCCGCAACCCCTCTGTAGCAAGGCTGACACATCAACCAAATGCTTTATGTAGCCCTGGACGCGCAACCTCTATGACAATGTGGCGCAGGTGCAGCTGCACCACCGTCTGCTGGCGGTGAGCACGATTGCGGCGTACACTGCGATCTACGTGAAGGCGCGCAAACCCAACGTGTGGACCAACCTTCCGGAGGAGTCCAAGCTGGCGATGAACGCGACTATGGCGGCGGTCGGTGGACAGGTCCGTTCAGAATGTCTACGTCGTAAAGGCTGGAAGGACGTAGGCTAACTTTCCGTGTGTGTCTGATTGCAACAGCTCGCATTTGGCGTGACGATGCTTGTCAACTCGGTGCCGACGACGCTCGCGCTAGTCCACCAGAGCGGCGCTGCGCTCATCCTCGGGTCGTCGATCTGGGCACTGCACACGCTTCGCTTTGCTCGCCCTGGTGGCGTCGTTGGTGCTGCCAAGATCGCGACCAAGATCCTCTAAGACCGGCGTCGGTGGCGTATGAAAGTCAGGGACGTATGATGTGGGCGCATTTCGTTTTGGTTGAAGCTGTCCGATCTTACCGCTGATTGGGCAGTTGCTCATTGATTTTATCACAATCCAGCGCACATGTGGAGCAATCGCTTATGTTTGTGCTGTCCCTCTACTATGTTATGTTATGTGCTTGCGTCATCTCTTGGGTGCTTTGACCATCGAATCGGCGGGACCTGGAGCGATCACTTCAGAAATCATGCAGGTTTGATGATGGACGCATTTAACTTGGAATACGGCATTTGCCCACTGTTCGCCACAGCGTGTGCAGCGGGCTTCATCGGCCGCCTTCGACTGGAAAGGCCCGATGTCGGCGAGCGACGTCATGGTCATTCATCAATCATCCAGCACACTAGCAAGCTTCTACTACGACTACAAACTCTACTGCTCCGCCACAGACCATGATCAAGTCTCTTCGCTTCCTCCTCTTTACGTTTGTTAGCGCCCTGGTCTTGGCGGCTGGAGACGCCGCCGACACGAGAATGGCTTCGCTTCGAGGTTCGATGCGTCTGCTGTCTGACGACGTAAGCACCATCAACACTCCCGTTGCGGCTACAACCAACACCGACACGTCACGCCCCAGACTGCGGACGCGGGTGGGAGCGTCTCAGCGGCGTACGAGAGCATTCACGCGTTCTCGTGGTGGTATTGGTTTCCAGTCGAATCCGCTCAGCTCAGTGTCTCGAGCGATTAAATGCGCGGGTTCGCTTCGGCTGGCCACGGCGCTTTAATCCAACCAAGTGTTGAGCTGAGCTTTTGGACGTTCATTTCAATCTAGCTACAGCGCTGTCTTCTCTGTCCAGTAGCTTGACAAATTCGTTCTCACTGTTGCTTTCGTGGCGCGTCATCGAACGTATCTGTCATCACACTAACGCTCCGCAAGGACAGCAGTTAAACCAGCGAATGGCTTGGGCAAAATGTGATTGGTTGAGCGATCGATCACTTCACGAAGTGTGCTAAATCTCCCCTGTTTTGCTCGACCTCGGAGGTAACGGCGACTGCGTCATGGCTGGGATCACGATCACGGCGTGCTCCTGCAAAACCGTATACGAGAAGGCACGTATAGGCAGCTATCTACACGCTACGAGCGGCCGTGCTTCTCTGTGGACAATACAGGCCGTTGCGCTGCTAGTCAGTACTTATTCTCCGATGACGGTTCGCCCATGCCGTTCAGATCCTTCGCCTCATCAGTTAACCGGTCGGTTTCATCCAGGCGTCGCTAGATAGATACTCTGTGACGTGTGAGATTGAAGATGCCTGCTCTTGCCATTTGATTGGCCAATTGGCAATTGATAAATATGTTAATTCAGTGCATGTACTGCAGCCTTTGATATGCTGGAATCAGTGGAGCAATTTTAGTATTGCATTTGGTTAGAGAATTGCTTGCGCCATTCCAATGCTCGCGATCAGTGGGGTGAGTTCTTTTGGATCTTTGCTACTTGGCTCCAATTTACAAGCGACCTTAGCTCGCATCGTGATCACCGAACTCGAATAATGGGACGTGAGGAGCTTGCAGCTATCCGTGTGTTCGGTTCGGTCCATTGCCCAGATCTCCGAGTCCAACCCACTCACTAAGAGTCATTGAGCTACTCGTTCCGACCGACGCAGCTACACCGAAACTACATGATGAGGATCCTTCAACTTCTACAACAAGTTGCGTCTGCGGCAGCCGTGGTCTTCTCGTCTAGGGAGTACAGAGAAACTTCTTTACGGAGCTTGCCGACAGAGACCGAGACGGCTTGCACGATGGTCGAGGCAATGCGCCAACTGGGACCACCTTACGATGATCACTGTGGCATTCTCACGCGTCAACTTAAGCAGTCCAACAACAGCAACAACTCCAGCAGCACTACTGGAAGTCGGGACTCCTTCATCCCTTTCCCTGACTACGGACTAACCAACCACTCGGAGATCTCGGAGACGCACGGGAGCAATTCCACTTCCAGACGAGTGAAGCTCATGTGCATCGCGCGCCCGCCGCCAGACAACAAAATATGCTTCTACGTATGGGAGTAAACAAACGAGCTTTGAAAGCGAGGTATAAGTCAACAAACGCAACTGCTGCCGAATACATGACTACTGAACTGTGATTGTCTCCGTCGCGAATTGCTTGCATCACGCGTCAGCATCTCTTTAATTTTATCGATATGTATATCTTGTGCACAGAATCAATCGATGTATTCACGATAGCTTGCGTTTGCCGCCTGGTTCTATGCCACGTTGATGGGTTCATTGGTGCTTTCGAGGACTGTCTAAGGCTTCAGTGACGCAAGGAGGGTAATACCCTGTAGTGCCGCAAGTTCAGCACTTGTAGACGTGGCGGCTAGCTTTCTTGAGGGTCGTATACTGGTCGGGTCTGAATTTTGGTCAGGCCGCTCACGTCACCATATTTTTCCGGATCTAAACAATTGGCCTGAGAGCGCGCGTGACGAAATCTCCGTCGGGTTTGAACTACGGGTATGGACGACGGATCGCGATGCATGCACGCATCAGCGCGAAGAATTGCATGCCAACGCGTTTAGCGAGATGTGCGAGGAAGGCCAGCGCGTAACCCTGCTGCTTTGGCGTTGCACTGCAACTAGTCCCAAGTTCGAGTCTCTCCACGCGGTGGACGCAGATAACGTGCACTTACTTTTGCCAATTCAACAGGTTTGCTTGTTAGTCGATGACGAGGTCTCGCTGCAATGATCCAATCTCGATTGGCCATCATACCCTCACAGAACGTGATCTCTATGTAAAACTTGTCCACGCCACCAGGGTGGCGAGGGCCGGCCGCGAGTATGTGCGACAGAATGGAGAGGTTACTGGGAGTATCATTCTCCAGGTCGTACAACCGCATATAGCTCAGACGCATGGTGCTGTTGCTGCTGTTGTTGCCGCTGTTGCCGAGGTTGTGGTTGATCAGACTGACGCGCATGCTCGCCCCCGCGACCCCTGCATGGTATGTCCTGTACTCTTTGAGTGCCAGAAGGAAGATCACGAGCTGCTGCCCCACACTGAGCCGGATCGTAGTCAAAGTAAGAATCGTGATCGTCGTCTCGCTTTTGCCGCGCGACTTCATTGGCAAGTCGCTGCCCGCCAGTAACACGAACGCGATCTCGTGGTCGGCTATCGGTAGCGACCATGACGACATTGAGAGGTCCCATGGGAGTGAGCACCCATTTGGTGGCGTACGACGTGATAGTAAACTATTGCAGGTGCAATATGACTAACAGCACGATCTGCTCGGCCACGTCCTGCACTGCGCCAATGACGCCACCAGCAAGGGCTTGGAAGAGCAAGTCCATCAGGAGGAAGAGAACCGCAAATGCAAATTGAGACAGCCGTGTAGTGAGCCGAACGCAGCCCAAATTTGGAAGTTGAAGGCGGTTGGATTAAAAACATTAGTGCCGCGCTTATGGGCTTGAAACTCCACCGTCTACGAGCGCCAGCTTTTCATTAAAAGATAAGCGGATCTGCATGGTGACCTTGTTGGTCGAAGTAGCTGCGAGTAGGAAAGTGCTCATGAAACATAATGCCATGCCCAAGCCACACACAGGCATGGGATGCTCCTCGTAAGCGCCATCGTGCATGACATGGCGTTGTGTCAGTAGTGATCGCGTCAGATGTCTTGTGGCTGCGCAGTATGCGATGCACAACTGTAGCACACATCGAGCAATACGGCAACTAGTGCAAAGGTAACCGCAAAATCTCCGTGCCGCGCACCAGTCAGCACCTAGTCTTTGTTGAATCTAATGCATGCGAACGCTACGATTTCAACGATGGTCATGAGCCTGAGCCGCTACGTCGGCTTGGTCGTGGTTGCTGGTACCACGAGGGTAACGAACGTGATCGAGTCTGTACTGTCGAGCACAATGTAGGGGCTCTTGATTGGCTCCAGCATCGAGGTCTATGTAGAATTCACCAGCTCCCACACGTTCTGTGACCTCTATGCACTGATGTCAGTGCACAGCGATTCGCCAACGAGATGATTGCCACCGCAGCGACGCAAGCCCTAGCACGTGAAAAGCACGACCTGCGCTTGTCACGTTATATTGTTAGGGCATGCATCCTGCGGCACGATTCGTGCCAGACACTCCTTGGGTTAAATGTACCCATCGGGTCTGACATTTGGCCAGGTCTGGCGTTCGGATCCCAAGCCAGGCCTGTCCAGTATACGACCCTCAAAGAAATCTACCGACGTGGTGGTTTCTATTCGGTTCGCGCAGCCTGAGATGGCGAGTGATTCTGTTTTATGTTTGCACCTCTTTTGTGCGTCCGCATCCGCAGACGTCTGGCGCTAACATGCTCATCGAATTTGTGCCGACAACGCTTACAATCGTCCGCAATATTAATAGCAGCACTCCGCACATCTCCGGGCTATAGCTGCTGCTGGCGTGGCACGCATTCCGCTCCACTCGTCCGGAGGCGTCGTCAGTGTTACCAAGACCTCGGGAAGGGCAAGAACGGGAAGAACCTGTGACGAAGAGGAGACAGCTTTCCAAATTCAATCTTCTTGATACATCTCCCTTCGATTAATCGATCTACACACCATAGTACCCGCGCTGACCGCAGGCTTCTCAGCTTGCTCAACGGCATTAACAATAGAGGACTCACCGACTGCCAGATGCTCATTATCAAATTATCCGAGTACAGCTCACTCCCAGCAACAACACCTCACGACACCAAGGCAGCGCCAGCGACGACCATGAACAAGCCCTTCAGCCTCTTCCTCTTGGCTGCGACCGCTGCCATGACCTTCGCGACTGGAGATGCCGCCGAAGCCGGAGCTCCGTCGCACCAGGCCACTGCGCTATATATCGAGATGGCGCGCGCGTTGATGGATGCGATGGACCAAGCGCGTCCTCTGCCCGACGAGCACCACCACCTTCTCTCGCGCCTGCTGGAACAGGCTGACGGCGACGAAAAAGCCGTGGTCCTCGATGGGAGCGTGGCCGCTGCCGTTGAAGCTGCGAACGCCAACAGCAACGAGTTGCCAGCTGCGGACGCGGACGGGGGCGCGGCGAGCGCTGCCTCCAAGTACGAAGTCGTGTGCTTCTGGCGCACATGGGGCCAGGGGTGCTACTACAACTGAGTGCATTCAGGCGAGGCCATCGGCCGGCTGAATGCGCAAGTCAAGGGCATCATTGACGCCGTTGCCGCCTGTGACAGTCGAGATCCGCCCGCTGATTGGTCCAAAACGCGCGACTGAAACGTTTTTCTGCCACAAAATCTTGTTTCTCTCATTTCAACCAATCAACACATCTCAAAAATAAAAGAAAAAAATCTCATTGGTCAAAATTGAAGATTCAGCACCAACATCAACTTGGTGAGCTGTTGAATGCATACCCGGCCACTCGTCGACGAGCTACAGGAATGGGACGCGGGTAGCTCCGCATTTCTCGACTTCCCCGCGCTGCCAACAGCTCGACAATCAGTGCTTCTCGCTCTACTTTAGCTTCTTCATCGCCTAGAAGTCGCCATGAACAAGTTCATCGACCACACGCTCCTCAAGGTGAGCGCGACGATCGGCGGGTACGAATGGGGGATCCTTGATCACTGACGTTTCTGCTCTTTGTGAATGACAGGCAAACGCGGAGCCGGCGCAGGTGCGCGAGCTGTGCGCCGAGGCGGCGCAGTACTCATTCTGCTCCGTGTGCGTCAACTCCTCGTACGCGTCGTACGCGCGTCAGGTGCGTCTGGTCTCCTATCTATTACAAGGCGAGAGAAGCGGTCAGCTAACCGCCTTGGTGTGTGTGTATCGCAGGCACTGGACGAGTTGACACCCAGCACGAGCCACGTCAAGGTGTGCTGCGTGGTCGGCTTCCCGCTGGGTGCGTGCACGTCGGCGACCAAGGCGTTCGAGGCCCGCGAGGCGCTGGACGCGGGCGCCGAGGAGATCGACATGGTGATCAACGTGGGCCGCATGGTTGCGGGCGAGCACGACTACGTGCTGCGCGACATCTGCGCCGTCGTGGACGTGTGCAAGACGCGTGGCGCCATCTGCAAGGTCATCCTCGAGACGGCGCTGCTCTCGACCGAGGAGATCCGCAAAGCTAGCGAACTCGCGATCGCCGCCGGCGCCGACTTCATCAAGACCTCCACCGGCTTTTCCACGCGAGGTAAGTGATCACCGCTCTCATGCTCTGCACTCTCTTGTGACGTATTCGTCACTGACTCTGTGCTTGTTGGCGCTAACGATACGTCAGGAGCGAGCGAGGAGGACGTCAAGCTCATGGCGAGCATCGCGCTGCCCGCGGCCAAGCAGGTCAAGGCGAGCGGCGGCATCCGCTCGGCCGAGGACGCCAAGAAGATGGTTGCGCTGGGCGCCACGCGCCTCGGCACCAGCGCCGGCGTTAAGATCATGCAGGGCAGCGCCAGCGACGACGCGTACTAGCCGACGACTAGTAGCCGTCCACCCGCTTCGAGTGGGACGACGGCCGCAACGCTGCCACCCTCTCTTCGCCCCGCCTTGTAGACGTTTGTAATGATCAATGATAGCAACAGCCGCGTCCCCTTCTCTCTGCGTCTTCGCGTGGCGACTGGCACTGTAGACGAAGCCAATGCACTCAGTTAGAGCTTTTCGCACCGATTGCCGCCGCCTTGATAGCGTAAATTGCGTGGGGATTACACTCCGCGCCAAAACAAATCACCCGGCCACATTTCAGGCCATAACTCCGTCATTTTCACGAGTTTTCCGCTGCATTTAGATATATTATTGATATGACCATGACGAATAGGCTACATGTGTAAACGTGCGCGATTTCGCATTCTGCGGGGTAGCTCACATGCAACTTTGTATTTTCAGACCCGCGACAAAACAAATCATCCACCCAACCATACAATAATCAAGTCAAATTAGACGGGACAGCGAGAGACCAATCGGGGGTTCGCCAAAGCCGCCACCACGACAAAAGCTCTAGAAAGCCATGAGGAAGAGGAAGAAAAACTCCAAGAAGCCGCGCCTGACCAACCGGGAGAGGGGCAAGATCGAGAGTCTGCCCTTCGCGGGCTACAGCACCCACCAGATTCAGGACGTGACCGAGAGGTACGCGTAAACCGTCCGCCGCATCGCCAACTCGACGCCGCAAAAGACGTCCAAGGGCGTCGGCCGTCCGCCCAGGCTCTCTGAGCACGAAATACGCTGTCTCGTGCGGACCGCGTCAAGCGGCGACTCGTCCGCGGCCAAGCTCAAGGCCAAGCTCAAGCTCTCTGTCTCCATGCGGAAGATCCAGCGCCTCCTCAAAAAGGTCGAATGGCTCGTCTACGCGAAGGTGGAGAGTGCACTGCCGCTCTCCGCCGAGAACAAGCTTACCTGCAAGGAATAGGCCAAGATGATGCAGCTGCGGAAGGACGTCGGGTCTGTTTGGGAAACCATAATCTTTTCCGACGAGAAAAAGTGGAACCTAGACGGACCCGACAAGTTCCACCACTACTGGCGCGACCTGCGCCAGCCGCCCCACCAGTCGAAGCGGCGGCAAATAGGCGACAGGTCCGTGATGGTGTGGAGCGCCTTCAGCACCCACGGCAAGTCGGTGCTGGTCATGCTGTCGGGGAGACAGAACTCGGACGACTACGTCAACATGGTCTCCGAGTACCTCCTTCCCTTTGCTCACCGGCACTACGGCACCGGCATTATCTACCAGCAAGATAACGTGAGCATTTATGTCTCCCAGCGAAGCATGAATTTCTTTCGCGAGCAGGTCGTCGCGCTGCTCGATTGGCCGTCCAAGTCTCCGGATATTAATTTGATAGTGAACTTGTGGGCAATTATGACTAGGACTGTGTACGCTAATGGTAAACAGTTTGATAGCGTGCCTGAATTGAAAGCAGCGCTTATGCTTGCATGGGACGCAATCCCACAGGCAACCTTGGTGTCGCCCATCGATTCCATGCCGCGGCGGTGTGTAGAGGCTGTAGACAAGAACGGGGGAATAAAACGCACTATTGAGTGACCATCAACCTTTTGACTTGATTATTGTATGGTTGGGTGGATGATTTGTTTTGTCGCGGGTCTGAAAATGCAAAGTTGTATGTGAGCTACCCCGCAGAATGCGAAATCGCGCACGTTTACACATGTAGCCTATTCGTCATGGTCATATCAGTAATATATCTAAATGCAGCGGAAAACTTGTGAAAATGACGGAGTTATGGCCTGAAATGTGGCCGGGTGATTTGTTTTGGCGCGGAGTGTAATCCCCCACGCGATGCTGCACCCCACATACCTTCTCTGATTGGTCAAGCTGAATAGCAGTGACTATTGTGTCCGGACATAAATGCGTCACGTGATGTATGAGGACCATAAAATTACCAATGCGACATATTATGACGGACACAGTTGCCAAATGCGATTACGTAGCGCTATCTCGACCCCTATCAGAGCTCCTCGTACTTCCTTACGGTCAGTCGCACATTTCGACACTTGAGGGGAAAGAAGCAGCAGCAAGCAAGCACCATGTTCACGGGCATCATCGAGGAGCTGGGCACGGTCGTGTCCATGACGGAGCGCGACGACCTGCGGCTGTGGAACGGCGAGACGGGCAAGGGCTGGGAGCTCGTGGTGAAGGTCCAGGTGGCGCTCGAGGGTGCCTACATCGGCTGCAGCATCGCCATCAACGGCACGTGCTTGACGGCCACGTCCATCGCCGGCGACCACGTCGCCTTCGGCGTCGCCCCCGAGACGTACACTGGGCTCTACGACTCTCTCTCCAATGCTATCGACCGGGAATTTGACGGAGTATGTGTGCCTTGTGTTGTGACGGACCAGGCTGCGGCGCACGAACCTGGGGGAGCTGCGCGGCGGGGACAAGGTGAACGTGGAGCGGTCCATGGGCGCGGCGGACCGCAACAGCGGGCACTTTGTGCAGGGCCACGTGGACGGCATGGGTGAGATCGCGGATTTCACGCGCGACCACGACTCGCTCTGGGTGCGCATCCGCACGCCGCGCGAGATCCTGGCCAACATTGTCAAGAAGGGCTACGTGGCCATCGACGGCACGAGCCTCACCGTCTGCGAGGTCAACACGCGCGAGGGCTGGTTCAACGTCATGCTCATCGCGCACACGCAGAACCACATCGTGCTGCCACTCAAGAAGGTCGGCGACAAGGTCAACCTCGAGGCCGACGTGCTCGGCAAGTACGCCGCGCGCTCGCTCGCCGCCGTCGTCGATCGCGTCGACGCGCTCGAGCAGCGCCTGCAGAAGGCCCAGCGACTCGCGATCGTCGGCGCCGGCCTCAGCGCTGTCCTCTCGGTCGCGTGGGTCGTCGCGGTGCTTCAGCGCAAGTGATGCATTGATGTTAATGGAGCGCAAGCAGGAAGCAGAGCAGTCTATAAACTCTATCGGAAGTCGGTATGGCAATGACGAGTGCTACGGTTGCTGTGGTTGCTTGCTTAACCTCTTAATACGGTCTCTGCTCTAGCTGTCGGTGCTTCCGGCGTACTCGACGCTCGCGATCTCTTTTCTACGCTCTGGTATCCTTCTCATCACCACACTATCATCCACTGGTCCTCCTCAACTGTCTACGCGTCCGTCTTGGGCGAGAAGACGCCGCCCGCGAGCAGCAGGTTGCGCGGCGTGAACTGCACGCGGTAGATGGGCGTGTGCTTGGAGCGCAGCGTCTTGAGCAGGAAGCGCGACGGCGGTAGGTCGGGCACGGCGCTTGCTCGCGCCATCTGCACCGGCCGTACATACCGCGATCGCTTCGCGGCAGGAGGCGCCGTCCCCGCTGTGGCTGCAGATGTCACATGCATGTTGATTATGGCACTCGACAAGGAACCGCCCGAACTGTTAGCATTAGCGGGAGTGGGCTGCTCCGTGAGTGTCTTCATATCCCACAAGCGCACGGTCGAGTCCATGCCGCCGCTGGCGAGCACGGCGCTCTCGCGGCTGAAATCCAGCGATGTGACCATCGCCTTGTGTCCGATGAGCGTCTCGAGCCGCTTGCCCGCGTGCAGATCCCAAATGTTGATATATTGGTCGTCGCCGGCGCTCGCGAGGTACCGGCCGTTGCGCGAGAACGCGAGGCACCGCACGCCGTGGAAATGGCCCGTGAACACGCGGACGCACGTGCCGCTCTGCACGTCCCAGAGTCGAACGGTCTTGTCGCTCGAGCCCGTCGCGAGATAGTTGGCGTTCGGGTGGAAGCGCACGCAGTCCACATCCGACAAGTGGCCCGCATACACGCGCAGCGGCGTCACGTGGTCCGTACTCCACAACCGCGCCGTGCGGTCCATCGAGCACGTCGCGAAATAATAGCCGAGCAGCGGCGCAAACGATACGTCCCACACGGGAAAGCCGCCCGTGTGGCCGCGGTAGGTGGCGACGTTACTCTTGGCCGCGAGAGACCAGAGGCGCACGGTCGAATCGGCGGAGGCAGTGAGGGCGAACCGGTCGTCCGGCGAGAAGTCGGCGCCGTAGACCGCGCCGGAGTGGCCTCGCAGCACCGCAGTCTTCTCGTCCACGTCTGTTGTGGAGTCAAACCCGTTCCCGCCATGCTGGTGGTGAAATGAACCGCCAGTCGCTGTGCCCAGCGGCTGGTCATCGTTGCGCCACACACGAAAAGACGCGTCGTCGCAGGACGCGCCCACCATGGTCACGTCATCGCTGAAGCACATGTTGTTCACGTGGACAGCCGAATTGAGCAGCGTGAAGCACAGAGCCGATGGCAAGTTGCTCTTGTTGACGGTGGCGCGCACGCGCAGGTCCTCGAGCACGTGCGCCTTCATCTCGCGAGGCATTCGCAGCACGAGCTTCTCCATGATCTCGGCATTGAACGGCGACTTGCGATCGGGGAGCGGGCCAGTCTCCTCCAAAGGCCCCTTCTTGTGCAAGTGCGCGGCGTCAGTGCCCACTCCAAGTTTGGCGCGCTTGTGTTTTCGCTGCGCATCTACCGATGCGCCGGACCCTCCTGCTGTTGCACCTGCTCCTCCCGCCGGCTTGTCGCCTGCAGCACCAGCCGACTTGCTTCCACCGCTGCTGGACTTGTCGTTGGCCTTGGAGGACGCGTCGCCAGCAGATGCGCTTGACGAAGCGTTCTTCTTGTCTGCATCCGCCCCAGCAGCGCTGCTTCCCGCACCTCCTGCGCCGTCCGCTCCACTACTCCCCGCTCCGTTGCCAGCACCGCTCGCCACGCCGTTGGCCACACCAATTCCGCCGCTGGCTCCATCATTGTTGGAAGCCGAACCCACGCCCGTGCCCTCTCCGTTTGCGTCACTGCTCGCGGGCACTTTCCGTTCGGGCAGCACTCCCCACTTGATCGGAAGCGCGTTCAGGTTCTCCAGCGTGACGCGTCCGTTGACGGCGCCGATGCCAGCAGCACGACCACCCGATGCAGATCGCACCATGTACTCTGCGTCATACTTTCCGCTGCCAGGCGTCAGCACCGCGGCGATCTCGCTCTCGTTCGGGTGGTCCGACACGGCAACGACCTGCGCGACCTCATCTGGCGACGTGTACCCGCTCGAGTGCTGGTTGGTCGGTTCCAGATTGTTCACGGGGCCAACGGGTGCCACATCCTCCGTGTCTTCAGCCAGTTCATGCACAGGAATGCCCGGCGAGTGATTGCTGGCATTCACAACGACGTTGACGCGCTCGTTGAGGATCGATAGCAGCAGAAAGAGCCGCGCCTGGCTCAGGAACGACTGCAACAGCTCGAACGAGAGCAGACTCAGCTCGACCGAGAACTTGCTGTGCAGCACGAGCCCAGCGTACTCACTTTCGCGCACGTGCTCCGGAGAGAAGATCATGCCGAGCGCACGCAGCTCCTCGAGGTGCAGGCGCTTGTGGTCGGGCGCGAACTTGTGGAAGAAGCGCGTCGCGTACTCCGCAAAGCCCTTGGTCATGAGCTCCAGGAAGCAATGCACGAACAGCGGGAACGCCACCGCGTGCAGCTCGTATTTGTACAGGTCCAGCGAGTTGCAGATCCAGTCCAGCAGCTTGCCGTACGCGTCATCGTACGCTGCCGGGTCCCCTCCTGCCACGCCGTAGAAGAGCTGCAATGGTGGTAGGCACGTCGAGGTGCGTTCGTTAGTGGATATGACACTTTCAGAGCCAACAGGGCGTCCACAATGAGAATGGCAGGCACACGTACGAGGTGGTTGGCGGCGCACGCCTCCGTGTCGAGTCCGAGCTTCTGCGCGTACTTCTCGAGCGTGACACCATCACTCGTGTCCTCGTAGTCGTCACCCAGCAGTCGTCTCCGCATCGCATCGCTAACACTACTCCTGCTGCTGCTGGTGGTGGTGGCGATCCCGTCAAAGTTGACGCTTCTGTTGGCCTCACTCTTGAGCGCGCTCGCTGCTGCTACGCCGCCCGCAGGCGCGACCTGGTACCCGCGCCACCGCAGGTACTGCAGCATCAGCTCATCCATGACGTTCACGATCGATCCGTCCTCTCGTCGCCGGCTCAGCGGCGCGTCGCCCGCCTCCATCACCACATTCGCCATAGGACCTGTTGCTGTTGCTGTCGGCGTCGTAATGGACGCGATAGTCGCCGCAGAGAGCGCACCGTTGCTCGCCAGCGCCGCGTCCGGTGTAGCCAAATCCTGGACCGAAGGGAAACCAGCACCCGGAGCGCCTAGAGCGCCCGCTGGCGCCGTCGACGGCGACGGATTCATCCCGAGACGACCGCCCGAATACCAGCAGTAGGTTGGGGAATTGGATAGTGTGGAGAAGTAACTGGGGGAAGGGAGCGCGGGACGCAACCGACCGCGCTTCCAACGACCTTCGCGCGACATTTCTTGTTTAATGTGCACCACACTATTTGTCATTGTGCTTTTATTCTATTTTTACGTTTTTCTAAAAATGTAAACATGATTTTGATAGGTTTAGGTACATTAAGCGGTATCGAAATGGCATCGTGACAAAACACGGTTCTAAAGGGTTTATGCGACTCTAGATGTTGAGCAATGATACCCGTTTTTGACAATTGCATTTTGTTTTGCTTACATCCATCCTGTCGCCACTTCAACTACTTCCTCCGAGCTCCTGCCGTTGCATCACACAGAGTGCACTGTCTCGCCATACAAACCCCATACATTTTGCCGCCCATGAGCTCAGCTCGCTCCTTACTTACAGTGTACAGTACACATTAGCTACTGTAAGATGCACGCACTACAGTATTACCGTACTGTACACCATTCGGTAGAAGGGACGGGCCCTCCCTCCCTCCCCGCTGCTCCCGTCCCGCTCCTTCCATTCCCCGACTCACTCCCTTCCGCGCTCCCCTCGGTCTCCGCTTGCTCTACAGAACTTCATCATGGGCAACAGCAGAAGCAACAGCTCCTCGTCCGAGCTGTTCGTCAAGCAGGCGCCGGACGTGCCGCTGCTCGTGTTCCCGCTGCGCCTGCTCTGGCACGCTCTCACGCGGCGCCTGAACATTCTGGTGACGCGCTGGCCGGATGCGAAGCACGAGAAAGAAGAGCCCCGGGCGGTGGTCGTGGCCAGCGGGCTCGTCTTCGGCGAGACGCCGCGCTTCCGGCCGCACGAGCAGGCGCTCTACTTCTCGGACATGCTCAACAAGCAAATCCTCAAGTACTCGCTTGCCGCCAAGAAGGTCGAGGTCGTGTACGAGGACCGCGAGGACTTCGTGTCGGGCATCGGCTGGTTGCCAAACGACACGCTGCTGGCCGTAAGCATGCAGCGGCGCCAGCTGCTCGCCGTCGATCCGCCGGCCAAGCGGTCGAGTGATGCGCCGCGCGTCTACGCCGACCTGAAGGAGGTGACGCAGTACCGCGCCAACGACCTGGTCGTGTCGAGCTCCGGTCGCGCGTACGTCGGCAACTTTGGCTTCGACCACGCCAAGTTCGACACGTGCTGCACCACGACGCTCGTGAGTGTCGACCCGGATACGCAGAAGGTGCGTGTCGAGGCGACCAAAATGCTGTTCCCCAACGGCGCCGTCATCACGCCCGACGGCCGGACGCTGGTTGTCGGCGAGACGTTTGGCGGGCGGCTGACGGCGTTTGACATCGGCGGCGACGGCGCGCTGTCGAACCGCCGGGTCTGGGCGGACGTCGGCTGCCCCGTGGACGGTATCTGCCTCGACGCGGAGGGCTGCATCTGGGTCAGCGTGCCGCAGATCGGCATGTACGCGTCGCTGGGCGGCGCGCTGCTTCGGGTCAAGGAAGGGGGAAAAATCCTCAACATGCTCGGGCTCAAGCGCAACGGCATCACGTACGGCGTGATCGCCTGCCAGCTTGGCACGGACGCCGCCACGGGCGAGCATCACCTGTACTTCCTCGAGGCGCCGTCGTGCAAGGATGAAGACGTGTTCAAGTACGGCCACGACAAGCCCACGCGGCTGAGCGAGCTCAAGTCGATCCGCGTGCCCGTCGGCCCTGCGCTCATGCCGAGCAACCCCAAGTACTGCGGCGGCTACTGCTAAGACTAGCGGGTGGGAAACGTGTGTGTGATGCGTACCAGAACGATGTGATGAAACGACGGCGGTGAGCATACAGCACGCCCTTGAACACTGTAAGAACAGCCCATTGCTGGTGTTATTGACAGGTTTGAGCTTCCATCGACAGCAGTCGCTTGGCTGCAACTTGGTCGGACGTCGCCTGGCTTGGGACTTTTGGGTCAAGCTGAGCATTGCAGAGGTGAGATGATGTGCAGATCTGTTTAACAACATTTCGCTTTGATGGGCGAGTATCAGCTTACACTTCAAGTTCAACATGATTATTGGACACGTCCGGTCACGGCTTGCTGTTCACTGGCGTGCTGTCGGAATCTGTTAGCCGTGTGTTTACTGTACAAACTGTACGTCTTCTTCTTTCACCCCGCCTGCCCCTGCTGTGCTCTCACACTCTCCAGCGTCGTCCTCCTTCTCTAATTTGATCGGTCGGCGGCGAAAATTGTTCGATCTCCGGTCTCCATGGTCTCGGCTAGTCGACCGCACAACTGTGGGCAACCGCAACAGCAGCAAGCAGTGCGAATTCCTCTCCGATCTGCTGGCCAACCAGGCGCCCGACTGTGGAATGCTCGTGTTTCCACTGCGTCTGCTTCGGCACGCGCTCACGCGGCGGCTGAGCGTGCTGGTGACGCGCTGACCGGACGCACAGAACGAGGAGGAGGAGCTCCAGGCGGTCGTTGTAGTCGGTGGACTTGTCGTCGGTGACAGCAAGGACGAAGGCGAAAATATGGTCGTGAGCACTGTGAAATCACTCCAATACTTATGTTATTGACGGCGGTTCAAGCCGTGCTGCCTTTGCTCCTACTTCCTGCAAGCGGTTGCTTTTCTACTCGACAAAGTCGAGTCCCTACAGTCTACGCGAAGCGCCCGCCGATTGTGTGGTGTGCGTTGACGGCGGACGGTCGGCTGCAGTTCGAGCTGGTGGTCGATTGATGCGACGCCATCGAGGACGTCGACCCGAAGTCGCGGTCGTAAAGGTGCATGACGGTCGACGTCTCGGTCTCGCGCGTCGACATGGCGGCGTCAAAGTCAATGTCGAGGATCTCGGGCGGCGCGATCGACGTGCTGCTCGCGAGCTTGTCGAACAGCTCGAGGCATCTGTAGACACAAAGCGGGTCGATCATCGCCAGCTCCGCCGTCGCGACCTGCCGCGCGCCCAACTGCGACGCCGCGTGAGCGCACCGTGTACAGCACTCGAGCGCCACCTGAGTGACTCGCGTCTCCTTTCCGGGCTTGGTCGTTGCCTGTGACGACTGTTGCTGGGTCGGGAGCGCGGGCCGAGACTGTTCTACGAAAAAGCTGAGCTTGTACGGCACACTGCAGCGCGAGCACATGCTGGCCGAGCAGATGCAGCATCCTTGGAGCTTCTTGTGCTTCTTGCTCTTCTTCATGAGCATGTTCGTGCGGTGCTGGAAGTGCTGCAAGAGCGCCGGCTTCTTCAGACTCTTGGAACAGACCGAGCACCAGTCTCCATCGCTGCTGTCGTCACTGTTGCAGTTGGCGTTGGTGGTGGCGCGGATCGACGCGGCAGTGATCACGTCAACGTGTGCGCGGTACAGCATCCAGCTGAGCTTCCGCCTCTGCGCGTACTCGACGATCTGGAACAGCATCGACACCTTTTCGACTGCGACCGACGTGGCCACGCTCTGCGGCGCGTCGCCGGCGAGATCGATCATCACCTTGGCGAACACCTCGACCGTGCTGTTTGCCTTCTGCCGGAACACTTGGTACAGCGCCAGCTTGCCCCGCACGATCCTGAAGTCGTCAAGCGCGGGCACTCCACGCACGTCCAGCGAGTGCACAATGTGGTAGCCAACCTTCTCGCTAGCTCCGACTGCCCCCGCAGGGTTCTTGGTCGTCATCCCCGTCGCCTCCAAGAAGACAAAGTCGCGGTGCCGCAGCACGCGCCCGGACTTGCCGCTGACCGCCCACCGAAGCTGCAGCCCACGGAACGGATCGTCCGCGTCGGCGGACTCGACCGTCGCGAGGATCGACGAGTCGACCACGTTGTCGTCCACGTACGATGACTTGATCTGTGCCATCGACTCGCTCTGGTTCACAATGCCGTACATGACGTCGTCGAGCTGGGCATCGAGCGAACCGTGCCACAGCAACTGCTGTGGCTTCTTCGGCTCTGCTGGAGCGCTGTCGTCATCGCTGCGTCTACCTCCGAAGCCGCCGCTACCCCCAAAGAACCGAGGACGCGAGTTCGAAGCCTGTGACTGCGAGACCTCGGACATGTCGGCGCGGGAGCGAGCGCGGCGCATGCGTCCGCCGATCATGGTTCCGCCGAAAGTGCTGTTGGAGATGTCGCCCGAAGAAGCGCGCCCCGCGTACACGGTGACGCTCTGCCGCTGCTTGATGGACTTCCACTGCTTGTGGTCGGGCACGCCATCGTGTTCGCGCAGAAGTTGGTCAAAGTCGAGCACCGTCTCGTTGACGATGCCCTCGGCGAGCGACGTGAGCGACGCGTGGTCGCGCTCCGACAGGCTCAGCGGCGTCGGGAAGGGCCTCACTGGCAGAGGGAACTTCATGGCGGCGGGTAGTAGTACGTCACCAGCGCTGTGCAATTGCTCGCGGCAGCAGGTCAGGTAGGGAAATGAATTGACCAGACGACCCCCGCAACTGCGAAGAGTCCTCTATGTTGCTGCGAGCAGCTAACGCTGTGGCGTGGAGGGGTGAGCTTGCGTCGGCTATCAAGTGTGGATGCAAGGCGAGCGGCGCTGATATGCCACGAGTTGTCGCACCAGCCTGCGAGTCCAGGTGGCAATCGATTCGGAGGGTCTTGCCGTCGTCTGCTGGCATCCTATACCAACGCAATACGCATTCATCACACAGCAATCCTATTGTGGGATGCAGCGACCGAGAGGAACAAGCGCAAGCCGCCGCCTCGCAAGGAGCCAAAGGGAAACCATATGCGGCCGCTCGGAAGAGGCAGGCGTCCTCCCCGGCTTTCTCTTGCTCATGTTCATGTTCGTTGGTGCGTTTACGAGACTATTGTCCATGCGCAGCCTATTCCACCGCGAGACATGAACAGCACGGAATGGAGCTGAGCTCTCCGTGCCTCTCTGTCTCTCGGTTCGCTGCTCTGAGCAGAGTACGTTCGCCACCAGACGCTCACGCGCCAACAATGAGTGACGCAGGCGCGTGTTTTTGCTCGTGATGATCCCATGGACGCGCCTTCAACCTGTTTGTAGGTAATGGCAAGTACTGTACGCCCGGACTATTCGGACGACATGGGGAACCGGATAATGGCGGCGTCTCTTGTCATTCCTCACTCCCTGATCGGATTGCAAGACACCATCACGGACGCTCAGCGCTCTTCAACCTGGTAATCAGAGGCAATTGCACCAAGCAAAAGCTACACCAAGCTCGTCCATAGCATCGCGTGTACGGCAGTGGGTACAACAAATAAAGACTTCCATTCATTCCCCTCATAACTAAACCACAACGATCCGCTCAATACAAATGTACACGGCCTCCCAGACTGCTGTCAGGCCGAGAGTCCTACTCGCTGGCGGACGACACGGAGCTCGTGGGACGCACGGCCGTCTCGTAGTACACGGACGCGGGGTTCTCAAGCGACAGCTCGTTCCGCGCGACCTCGAAGGCGCTCGACTGGAACGCCGTATGGACGCAGCGCGTGCAGCAGTCGACGGTGCGCTTGACGACACCGCGCGACCGGCGATTTAGGAAGCTGAGCTTCTTGGGCACGCGGCAGCGCGAGCAGACACGCTGTGCGCAGATGCGGCACGTCTTGTTCATGAAGGACGTCAGCAGGTTCCTGGACAGGTCCTTGGTGCACACGCTACAGTGCGTGTCGCCGGACTTGCCGTCCGGCAGACTCTGCAACGCAGACTGCAGGTCAGCGCCGATCGTGTGCAACATGTATGTGAGCTTACGCTTCTGGCCGCAGAGCACCATGGACGGCAGGAAGTTGACCGCCTCGGCCGAGAAGGTCGAGCACATGTACGGCGGCACCTCGCCCCGAAGATCGTACATGACGCGCGAGTACACTTCGACGACGCCCTTGCTTTTTTGACGGAAGAGCTGGTGCAGCTTGATGTCGCCACGCACGAGCTTGTACTGCGGCAGCTCAGGGATGCCGGGCAAGTCGACTGACTGCCAGATCTGGAAGCCGACGCGGTCGCCTGTGACGGCACTCGTCGTGACGCCCGTGTAGTCGATGTAGACGCCGTCGCGGTTGCGGATCACGCCGGACGCTACCATCGGCGCCAGGTTGTTGACAGACCACTTGACTTGCAGTCCGTCGAAGGGCCTGTCACGAGTCGCCGTCGTGAGCGAAGCGAGCAGCAGCAAGTCGAGGCCGTTGTCGTTCACGTACGACGATCGGATCTGGTACGTCTCAGCTGTCTGGTGCACGACACCGAGCATGAGGTCGTCCAGCTCGCAGTTGAGCGTTCCGAAGTACAGAAGTTGCTGAAGAGGCGGCTTGGACACCGCTGTCGGCGCGGCAGGCGGAGCGATCGGGTCCTCAGTGACCGCGCGCGGCTTGGTCGTGCTCGAGGTCTGCTGGAGGGCGACGGCGAGCGCGCATCGGTCCTCGTACACGACGAGGTTCTCCTTGCGCTTGATGAGCTTCCACCGCTCGAGGTCCAGCACGCCCTGGTTGCGCTGAAGCAGCGCCTCGTACTCAGTCAGCGTGTCGCCGAGGATCTTGTCGGCGGTGAGCACCAGGTCCTGCTTGTCGTCCTCGGTCAGCGCGAGCGGCGGGAACGGAGACGCGGCTAGCGGGAATTTCATTGTGCGGTTGTTGTGTGGGTCTGTATCGCCAAAGTCGAGTCGGGATGGATGGGGGCGATCGGGTAGACGCGTTGATGGCGTCAAAAGACGGAATGGGCACCGTGGGGGCTGGAAAACGCCGGGTCCGAGCGCGGAGAGGTGGAGCGAGGGGAGACAGTTGGCGCGTTCTTTCGCGTTCCAAGCGACTCGGATATCGCTCTCTGACACAGATACACATCGGCCGCAGGACCTGGTCGGAGGCCGAGGGGATTAGAACGTCATGTTGTGTGCGGATATCAGAGACTGTAGCGCAGGGGAAGAGCGCAAAGACATCGCATACGCAGAGAGCAGACTCTACGGGGCATTAGGGAGGCTTGGGGGGCCGGCACGAGATGAACAGCAAGCGGTAAGACGCGAGAAAACATGCACGCGGATGATTCAGCACGGCAACTGCCCGTGGTCGGACAGCTGGGAGGTCTTCACGACATAGTACGGGAGCAGCACGCTTTAGCATGGTCGATCAGACGTTGGAGAGCACGGCTGTCGATTGGATGGAAGAATCGCTTGAGATTTGTCCAATTTTAGGTATTCGGCTGGCCCCCTTGCCACCTGTTGCCGCGTTCTTATGAGGTCGACGCAGACATATCGGCGAATGCAATCGGAACGCACAGGTTGGCTTCTGAGCGTTGTCCAAGCTAATGGACGAGCGATGGACGAGCCCTGCCATAGGGCGCGGTACGCACGCCCTTGCGCGTCAGGGAGCTGCCTGCTAGTGGAAAATGCTTCAAACGTGCCGTTTTTCGGGGGTCTGTGCGCATGGACCTTGTTGCGTGTAAGTGTGCCGAATGATAAGGATATTGTTCACGCATCACCATAGAGCACGCACGACAACACGCACGTGTTGTGAAGGTCTTAATTAGCGCCCTCTTCGTCTGTTGCCGTTGAACTTGAGACTTGCAATCACAACGTCCGATTCTGACTTTGGTCACTTGCCGACTGCTGCCTTGGTTGTCGACATCATACCAAGAGCGACGGCAATCAGAGGCGAAGCAGTAGGTGACTGCGCGCGGAAGGATGAGGTTGTGAAGTGGAGCCTGTTGCAGCCGCAATGCAATTTTCGCGGCCATAATTGTTTTACCTAGTTTTTACCGTAACTATTTCAATGAGAAACTATTGCTCAAAGTAGATATCAAATTAATCTGAGCATGAAACAAATAGTCAATGAATTACGCAAATCATCGACGTTTTAGATGAGCAGCTAGCTTTGGAAGCAAAGACCCGCCATCGTGATGGCCCCACCCCGCGTCACATTCGGACGCGGACTTAAGGTTGTGCGCATCGTAAACGATCATCGTTTACACTTCAAATGGATGGCTTTGCCCTTGATGGTGCCTCACAGGCCATGAGTCACACTGAATCAAGTGCCTTGATACCAAATTGTACTGCAATCACACCATCGCGCTTGGGTCTGACGTGCATCGGCAGTGGCGTTGGCCTCGCCGATTGTCCAATCGCCGCTGAGGTCCACTGTGGTCGTGCTGCTCAGCTTGATGGATGGCGTGGCGGCATGCGCGCCTCTACACGCAGCGCTCATGTTCTAAGAACGTGTCGTTACGACGAATGCCCGAGCGATGAGCAGCATCTTCACGCAGTTCACTTGCATCCATCGGCATCTCACTGTGATGCATTGGCCTCAACAGCCCATGCAGATATCAAAGGCACTCTATTCTATTCACGATTTCAATTCCGCACGCACTATTACAATGAGAAACACCCACATCCACTGCACAACTCTTGCCACCGTCTCTGGTCGTCAAGCTCAGTGCTCCTACCCGCTGTGGGTCGTGCCGGATGACGACGAGTAAGACGCCGACGATGCGAAGGACGAGGATGTTGGGGAGATGCCAGCGGCGGCCGCCCACTCGTGATGCAGCGCCAGCATCGACTGCTTGCGCTCGCTCTTGCAGCGCAGCTCGTCGAGCGCCACGTCGCGTCCATTGGTCGTCGTCGCCATGCGGACGCATGCGATGCAGAAAATGACCACATGCTGCTGGACCGTGCGCGTCCGGTGCGAGAAGTAGCACATTGTCTTTGGCACGCAGCAGCGCGGGCACAGGCGCCCCAAGCACACGCGGCACGTCCTGCTCCTCTGCCGCGCGTCTTTCACCGAGCCGGGCACGCGCGACTTGTCAATGCTCGTCTTGCAAACGCAGCAGGAGCTTCTTGTCTGCCCCACAGGCAGTGGCATGGGCGGCAGCAGCTCCGTCGACTGACGATGCTGCTGCTGGTGCGAGTGGTGTCGTCGCCGATTCTCGTAGAGGCTGCTGCTTTTACTCAGCATCCAGCTCAGCTTCTTCAGCTGCGAGCACACGGCGAGCTTCCACACAGAGACGACGCCCTTGGCGGACACGATGGCGCCGACGGGTGCTGGCATGTCGCCCAGCAGATCCAGATACGCCTTGACGTACGTCTCGACGACGCCGTCACTCTTTTGCCGGTACAAATGGTACAGCGTCATCCTGCCGCGCACGATCTTGTGCGCGTGCAGCTCGGGCACGCCCGAGACTTCGACCGAGTGGAGGATGTGGAAGCCCACGCGCTCGCCCGTCGACTGCATGCGCGTCATGCCCGTGGACTCGAGGTAGACGAAGTCGCGTGGCCGCACCATGGCGCGCATCATGCTTGGCCCGCCGTTGACGGCCCACTTGAGCTGCAGCCCGCGGAACGGGTCGTCAAGCGTCGCCTCCACGATGGACGCGAGCACGGCGAAGTCTAGCACGTTGTTGCCCACGTAGACCGACTTGACGCGCGCTTCCTCTGCGGTCGGGTTGACGACGGCGTACATGAGGTCGTCCAGGTCGCCGGCGATCGTGCCGAACCACAGCAGGCGCTGCACGTCCTTGGCGCCGCTCCCGGCCCTGTCGTTCTCGAGGTCTCGCATGTCGTCGCGAGAAGAGCGGCGCAGCGGGCGCGGCGTCTGCCGGTCCTGGTACACGGTCACGTCGTCGAACTTCTTGTACGTTTTCCAGCGCATGTCGTCAACGCCGCCGTCGCGCAGGTGCGCTTCGTAATCGGCCAGCGTCTCGGACACGAACAGCTCGGCCAGACCGACCATCGCTGCCTTGTCGCAGTCCGAGAGCTGCACGGGCGCGAACGGCTGCTGCTGCAACGGGAACTTCATCGGCGGAGGCGGTCTCTGTGCTGCTATCCGAGTGTGTCTCGGCCGGTAAATTCGCGACTGAGGCGAGGCGCCCAACGCGACGGAGAGGAAGCGGCGAGACGTCCGTCAGTCGTGTTCAAGTGGACAGTTGTAGCGGTCCGTCAATGGCGTCGTAACGTCAGACGCGCGACTGATGCTCTGGTCGAATCGTTTGATTGCACGGAGCGACTGCCTGACTTCGTGCGGCTGGCGCAAGCGCGGCAGATGGACAGGTTCAAGTACCTCCCTCTCTATGTCCGCGTCTGCGACGGCCTGTTGCCCATGGAGCAGAGACGACAACGGTCATCGCAAGAGTGTGAGAGCGCAGGCGAAGAAGCGCGCGACCAACGGTCCCACCTCCAGTTGAACTGGATCCAGGAGATCAAGTCGACATAAACCAAGGTAAGTACTGTACTGTAATTCGAAGTTTGAGTGTGGAATTAACGTTATTTTCACAGCCAGAACCTCAAATTACGTAAGAATTGCCCGTGTTTTTGTAAATACTCTCGAATTATTGAAGTTTCAATACATTGCGCGCATTAAGTCCACGAATAGTATGTTTAGTTATAATCGAGAGGGCGCAGCAATTATTTGATGGCATTCTCAATTATATATAATTGTCGGGATGCTGGAGCCGAAACTGATTCACAATAATTGTCTACGCTGCGGACTTCAGAGTGCCCCTTGGGCAACTCCAACCCTCATAACGACGCACCCAACCGACACTAACTCGACGGTATACACCTTCCCCTGCAGTCTCTCTGGACGTCTCACAGGGCGTTGTACTCCATCCAGAAGAAGCTGCGCGCGGACTCGTTGGACGAGCGGATGGTGCCGACCTCGTACATCTCGTAGCGGTTCTCGCGCGCGAGTTCGTCCACCGCCACGCTGTAGCCGTTGGTGTCGACGGCGGCGCGCACGCAACGCGTGCAGAAGCTCATGCGCTTGGTGATGACCTCGCGCGTCACTGGCGACAGGAAGCTGAGCTTCTTGGGCACGCTGCACCGCGAGCACACGTCGCCGAGGCAGATGCGGCAGCGCTTCTTGACGCCCGACGATGCGAACAGCCCGCCCTTGCGGCTGGCACACACGACGCAGCAGCCGCGCTTGTCGAACGGCTTGGTGGCATCCATGGCCGTCGTGTGCGCTGGCTGGTGGTTCCGGAGCAGCCACGTGAGCTTCTTCATCTGCGAGCATACAAGGCAGCGCCAGATGGCGATCATGGCGTCCGCGCACGAGTAGGTCGCGACGATCGGGTGCATGTCGCCCATGGTGTCGCAGAAACCGCGGAGGTACACCTCGACGACGCCGGGACTTTTTTGCTTGAAAATGTGGTAGATGGACAGGTTGCCGCGCACGAGGCGGAACTCCTGGAGGTGGCGCACGCCCGGGATCTCCACAGAGTGGATGATGTGGTAGCCGATGCGCTCTCCATCAGACGAACGCGTGTATCCAGTCGACTCGAGGTACACAAAGTCGCGCGGCCGAATTAGGGGGCGGACGAGCGGCGGGCAGCCGTTGACGCTCCACTTGAGCAGCACGGAGCGCATGGGGTCCTGTGGCGAGTTGGCGATGATGGTGGACAGCACGAGACAGTCCACGACGTTGTCGTGGATGTAGGACGTCTTGAGCATCATGTTCTCGCGCGTCGGGTTCACCACGCCGTACATGAGGTCGTCCAGGTCGCCCTCGATGGTGCCACACGCCATGATCACCTGGATCTTCTTGGGCGGGCCCACGTCGAGCACGTACGCTGGCACAGCGGCGGCGACGGACGACGACAGCGTCGACTCGCGCGCGATGCGGTCCTGGTACACGGCCATGTTCTCGCGGCGCTTGATGAACTTCCACTGGTCGCGGTTGACCTCGCCGTGGTGCACCTTGCTGTGGAGCTCGTAGTGCTCGAGCGTCTCGTGCACGTATAGGTCCGCGAGGTCGACGATCTTCTCAGCGTCGCGGTCTGAGAGCGTCACAGGCGGGAAGGGCGGCACCTCGAGTGGGAACTTCATGATGCCGCGTTGGAGAAGAGGTGGAGGTTGAAGTTGGTTGTCGGTGGCGAGTTGAAAAGTGAGTGTTCAAGTGGACACTCCAGCGAAAGCCGCGGCGAAATAAGAAGAGCGCACAGGAAGATCTTGACGATAGGTTACGTCTGATCTCAGACCTACACTTGCCGATTCACGAGCTCCATGTGGCCGGTAGGGGAGAACAAGATGCGAGCGGCGGGCGTTGTTCTTCGATGTAAATGGCGGCGCGGAGATGGGCTCTGAGTTGTGTCATGCTAATGCTTACACGGGTGTCGTGTTGCACTCCGCGCAGTGGTTCGATGAAAGCGCCTGCTCTCGCGTCCGTGATTGCAGCTGGGATAGAGGGGCAGCATGCACAGTTACAAATTTTGAAAGCTAACGCAAGCACCAGGCATCGTTTCCGTTTGGATCATCCTGAAGACCACCCTCTTGCGTTCTTGTTCTCGAAGGCAAAGGTGACGAGGCACAGGAGCGTGCGTGCATGTAAGCAACTCCTTTGACGCTGCATTCCCTTTTCTTTGATTGTAAATCCGTGTCTACGTATTTGAAGACATGCTCTCTAGTGCCCTCTTGTCGTTGCTTCTCTCTCCTCTCTCTTCTACCACGTTGCCTCAACCGCGGATCGAGGCAGCTTGCACCAGTGCCTTCTCTCGCTGGTTCGAAGGTTTGCGGGGACGGAAAATGGCGGTAGCCGAGCGCGTACACGTCAAGTGGGGTGCAAAAGATCGCGCGATGCGATACTCGTCCAGTTACTGCTGGTTCTCTCTGGACGGAAACTGCCGGTTTGTCAGGTTGGCAGGGAGCGCCATATCCATGGATAAAGGGCTCGCTCAGCCGCACCCTTTACCCACTTATTCGTGGCGTCGGGGTGCTTCCGAGGTGTTTGGGCCGTAGTTATCCCGCGATGCCGCTGTCAAATAAGACCTGCGGCAGCTCGCGTCTATCGGACGCATTCCTTGGCGCCATGTGCGATCCAGCAATGCTTAATTCAGGTACGAACACTCGTAGACATACTCGAACGAGAAGACTTGTTCGACTCTTTGAACAACACTGTGGTCAAAGCCTGATTGTTATTAGTTTACGCCCTCAGACCAGGCGTCTCACGATCGTTTGTATTACACATCGCCCCAATGAGCCCCGAATCTACATCCCACCGAGCCCGCAATATAAGGAGCGAGACACACATCGCGTGTTTTTGCCAGCATGCTACAGTACACGACTACCCGCGACTGCGTCTGCGTTTGGGGCACCTTGCTGCTGAGAGCGCCATTGTGGAACTCTGAGATGAGCGACGCGGGAAGGATGACTGCTTGCGTTGTTGCACTCTTCTAACAAGCGGGCAGGGGCTGCATGGGGGCGGTGGCGCTAGCGTAAAGAGTCTGTTGTGCCCGGCGCGAAAGGCTCAGCCGGCCGCAGGGCCAGCATCACTCAGTAGTTTGACGACCATGCACTCTCTTCGTTTAAATGTGGCTTCTGTACAGTAGTAGTAGAGTATTTGCATTTCACTAACCCCCATGCCCTGGACATGCCACGCGCAGCATTATTAGGGGTCCTCATGGCCCAGTGTCCGCCGTGCCGTGCCGTGCCGAAATATGTCCTCATGCTGGCGAGATCTTTTTGCAAAAAGGACACCTGCATGTCACATCTTCACGAAACCTGTAATATATAATATAGCAATATAAGTAACAATATAAGATTTAAGAATTTTTAACATAATAAGCGATAAGTGAGTGACAGACCTGTACAAACAAGTATGTATTTCATTCGAATACAATATGTCCCCTAGTTGAAGTGACGTTTGAGCAAAACAGATGGTGCACATTGAAGCGTTCGTGGCTGACAGGGCGGCGCTTAAACCATTTCAAATTCAGAATGTGCTTACTAAAATCAAGTATAAACCTTGCATCATCCTGAGCTTAACAGTCGCGACGGGGCGAGTCCCGGTGTGATGTGATGTCTCGAGCACGCGAAGCGTCGTGCAGTACGTTTCTGTACAGTACTGTACCGTAGTTTTCGCTGCAGCTGCGCACCCGCCTCTTGTGATGGCAACAGCATTGGTGCGGCCGCCCCTGCGCTGGATTCACGAGCGGCGGTACAGTAAAGAGCGTACATAAAAGCGGGGTCAATTTGCATAACCTTTGGTATTGTATGCTATAAATTTATTCTAGTCAATGATAGATTTACATAAGACTTACCTTATGGAAAAATGCCCTCTCAAATATGCTCGATGAGAGGTCGCTCTTATGCGCACTCTACTGCTGGCCGGCGGTACAACGACTTGCTGCCTGCCAGTACAAAATTACGGTACTAGGTGCACACACCCAAGAGGGCGAGAAGCGTACTGTTCTTCGCGAGCTTAAAGATCCCACGTTGAAAGAAAGTGGCGAGGCAATGCGATCCTTGTTACCATCCGTCCATAGGAATTGTGCCCTCGGTCCAAATGCGACGCGATGTGCAATGAACTGGCGGTGGTGGCGTGCGCTTGGCCATCTCACCGTGCATCACCATGGTCGGCGCCCGGGTAGTAGCTCTGCGGCCACTCTTGTAGCCGAGCCGCTGCTCCTGATGGTCATTTCCTATTTCTTCGCGTTATGAGCGCGCATCAATGACTCTCCGATCCTGATTTCTCTATTCCGACGAGTGCGTGGTTGCAGAACGATGATGACTTGATGGGCTTTCAGTGGCCATCATCGAGTTCAAACCTGCAGATAAGAGCGCGCGGAAATAAGACGGCGCAAAGGCTGGACTGTGCCGCGCGTTCTCACCAAACGGTCTCTCCGTCGTGCGATCGAGCTCTTATCCTCTTGTTTGGGACGTGACGTACCTTAGGCTTGACGGGGCAAGTCGGAAAAGCTTCAGTCACGAGCGAACGACAAGTCGGAGCTCTTGTTTGGCTACCCATGCTCAAATCAGCTCACTGTGACAGGAGAGATCGCCTGCGATTTCTCACATGAGTTGCAAGAGGACAGCGAGAGGAGTACCACAACAAGCCAACGACGCTGCGAAGCTCACAGAGCACACAAGGGATGCAGTAATCCATTCGCGTCCACGTCGTGGTGAGCAGTGCCCGCGGCATCGATCCATAATCAAATTTGCCGACCGACACGCATCACTCCTTCGCTAGCTCCGCTCGGTCAAATCCAGATGCCTGTCGCCGTCGAGTCTGCGCCTTTGCCTGCGACGCTTTCGGGGTCGACTGATGCCCAGCCAGAGCAGAAGGAGCAGTCAGTCAACGCGACCGCCTCAGCTTCATTCCCACCCGCGACTTCTGACGCCGAACCGAGTGCTGCCATGGTGTCGGCAGCCACGTTGGATCTGGCCTCTGCGACCAAGTCAGGCTCGATTTCGTCGACCTCACCCGGCGACAACGGACCACTCTTCCGGAAGAAGCTCCCGAGCCTGCGTGCGACCGTGTTCCCTGTGCGTTTCCTCGGCCACTGGTTCTCGCGGCGCTTCAACGTGTTCCCAAGGAAATGGCACGACACCAACACAGACACCAGTGCCAACAGCAGCAGAAGCAACAGCAGCAGCAGTTGCACGAGTAGCACCAAGGATAGTTCTAGCCGGCGTGGCGTCACGGTCGATCCGGAGGTGATGGCGACACTTGTGCTGGACGACATGGTCTACGGTGAGTCGCCTCGCTTCCGGCCACAGGAGCACGCCATGTACTTCTCCGACATGTACGGCAAGCAGGTCGTGCGCGTGGACCTGGCGACGGGCGAGCGCGAGACCGTGTACGAGGACGCGAGCGACTTTCTGTCTGGTCTCGGCTGGCTGCCTGACGGACGGATGCTTATCGTGTCCATGAACAAGCGCGCCGTGCTGGTTCACGACCGCGAGACATCGCAGACGACGCAGTATGCGGACGTCTCCGCTGTCACCCAGGCACGCGCAAACGACATGGTCGTGTCGACTGCTGGACGCGCGTACCTAGGCAACTTTGGCTTCCTCGTCGAAGACTTCGCCGCGAGCTGCACCACGACGCTCGTGAGCATAGCGCCGGACGACCAGCAAGTGCGGGTGGAGGCCAGCGGGCTCATGTTCCCGAACGGCGCTGTGATCACTCCCGACGGGAGCACGCTTATCGTCGCCGAGACGTTCGACGGTCAGCTGACGGCGTTCACGATCCGCGTCGAGGACGGTCGGCTGATCAACCGCCGCGTGTGGGCCAAGCTGGGCGTGCCCATTGACGGCATCTGCCTGGATGCTGAGGGCTGCGTGTGGGCCAGTGTGCCGCAGGTCGGACTGTACGAGACAAGCGGTGGGCTGCTGCGTGTGCGCGAGGGCGGGGCCATCTTCAACATGCTCGGCTTTGGCCGCAACGGCATCCGCAAGGGCGTGTTCGCGTGCCAGCTCGCCACGGACGCGAGCACGGGCCAGCACAAGCTCTACTTCATGGAGGCGCCGTCCTGCAAGGAGAGCGACATCTTTAAGACAAGCTCCGGCAAGATGGAGAAGAGCGCGAGCAACGGTGTCACGGTTACCAGGAACGGCACCCTCAAATGCGTCCCCGTGCGTGTTGGGCCTGCGCGCTCGCCGGACAGCAAAAGCTACAGCGGCGGCTACTGCTGAGCTGCGACAGGAAGGGCTACAGTTCTGTATTCTTGTTGGTGCATACATACTGTACTCCACAGTGCAACGGGACGGAGCGAGGCACCGATTGGTGCGTACGGCTTTGTGACGACCATTTTCTTATGGCACTTGTTACTGCACCCGACTGGATAATGATATCGTACATAACCAGGCTACGCGCAACCGACTGTACCCGACTGGTTCCCGACATAACCCGACTGGAGAACCATCTTATGTCTCTATCTTATCATAATTTGACATAATCATTATACATCAGTATACATAATACATATTGTCCGGATGCTCAAGAACAGTAGGGCACTCGCGCGTTGGCTCTCGCTCAGACTTAAA
>JAADXW010000189.1:0-32264 GCA_023337975.1 Phytopythium ostracodes
GCACGAATCACCTCGAGATCCTTCGGTGGCTCACGTACAACTACCCGCTCGTCTACAGTCGGCGATGACTGCGGTCGCGGCAGCAAGACTACCAGAAGGAGTCTGTGAAGAGGTGGGCCGCGAACGCGCGTCTGAAACTGGTTTGATTTCTCTAGCGTTCGACCTAACAATACGACGTATGGCCTGCCTCCTCCCGTCTACTCGACCTCTTGAAGTCCGATCGAGAGGATCTGCTTTCGTTGGAGCCTGTCGGCCAGCTTGTGGCCGAAGGCGCTCGCGGTCGTGTAGAACCCGCCAGCGACTGTCTGTTCTCGTAGCTCCCTCTTGGCCAGGCAGAAAGCGCACTCCGCCATGAACCGGGACGCCAACAGGTAGCCAGGGTGTCCGTAGCCAACGACCGTGGCTTTAGCAACCGCCTTCTCATCCGCATACCCAACGGCTTCCACGCTGAAGAACCCTGACTTGAGCACCTCCTCGGACGGCCTTCGCCTGGCGCGGGCGCAGTCTTCTTCAAGACCCAGCGGGTGAACGGAAGAAAGAGCATGACCACCGTCGCTAGGTACCCCACCGTCGCGGCAATCTGCTTCATTAGGCCACTGTGTGTCAGTCTCTCGCGGTAGACAAAGCCACTGCCGTAGTGATCGCTCATCAAGTAGTTGCTGCGGTGAACGACGGCCTGGTCCGCGAGTCCGCCCATGACGAGCGACGAGAAGGACGACCAGCGACGCACGGACTCGTCGTATTTCACCGCCATGCTCGCCACGCTTGGCTTGAAGAGGTTGGCGGTGCGCTTCGAAGCCTCCTAGTTG
Source organism: Phytopythium ostracodes (assembly GCA_023337975.1). Classification (NCBI taxonomy): domain Eukaryota; phylum Oomycota; class Peronosporomycetes; order Pythiales; family Pythiaceae; genus Phytopythium; species Phytopythium ostracodes. The sequence continues at coordinate 810 of JAADXW010000189.1, forward strand.
CTACTGGTCAAGTAGAACGGGTTAGACAAGGCGCGGATCTGCTTGGTGGTCGATGTTTCCATGGCCGTGAATATGGACGCCTTGGTGCCACCGCTGGAGCCGCCCTTGTAGCCGGTGAAGAACAGTTCGATGTGTAAGTTGTCCGACCTGTGCTGCTCCCTGACCTTGTCGGCGACCAGAAACGTCGTCATGTCGGAGGGGATCGACTCGTAGCTGCAGAAGTTGACGAGGACGGCGCCGTTCGCCTCGGCGGCCTCTTGGTATCTGTCGACCACCTCGCGCACACACATCGCCTCGCCGGTGAGATCGCAGTAGTGCACCCCGTTCTCAGCGCACGCCTTGGCCAGCAGCGAGCCATACAGCTTGTACGGGCCGACAACCGTCAGCACCACTCTGGTCTGGCGCACCATCGCCACCAGCGCGCACTCGTCGCCGCTGTCAGCGACAACGACTGGAATTTCGTCAATCAATTCATGCGACACGCCCGGCAGCTTCTTCAGCTTCTCCTTAAGTTGCTCCAACTTGGCCTCGCTGCGCCCCGCGATCGCCCACTTGAGCGCCGTCGCCGACCCGAGCGCCGACTCTTGCTCCGTCGCCATGTACTGCGTCATGAGCGCACCGGTGAAGCCCGTGGACCCGTAGACGATGACGTCGAAGGGTTTCCCGCTGCTTATGATGGACACCAACCTACCTGAGGGATAGGAGATCAGTGCGCGACAGGTAGCAAAAGGACGAATGCGACGCAAGGCAACGCACATCACGTGTCAATTGACGACGCATTCTTCGGCTGCCGCGCTCAACACAAGCGATTGCTGATGACACTGACTGTGTCCTGGACATTTATTGGTGGTCGAAGAGCCGCTCGTGTGGTTCCCAACGCTTGATTATGGCAAATGCACTTACCATCATCATCGTAGTTTACACGACAGGTTTATTTTACGTTTACATGAACTATTAAAAATATTGACTACGTGTATTGTCAACATGACTTGGTTTGTTAGTTTACCAAATGATATTTTAGAAATCAATATCCAAAGCAATTTTTGGGCCAGCAGTTTATCCCTGATCAGGGGTCCCAATTGACACGCCAACCGAATGGCCGAGCACTCGACGACATCGGCAGAGGAAGCGCCGCAACCGTCGCGCTGCCAGCGCAAGCGCCACCGCGAGGCCGCCATGGACACCGCCAGCAGCGCCTCGTCTGCCGTCTCTGCGGCTAACCCAGGGGGTTCAGTGAAGCCTAAGGGCAAGCCGCTGCGCATGCCCGCGAGCGCGTTCCTGCCGCTGGGCGACGCGCTGCGCCACTTCCGGTGCGTCGTCGCGTACGACGGCGCGCTCTTCCACGGCTTCCAGACGCAGGAGGGCTCTTCCTCTTCTGGTTCTACCGGAGATGCCCTACGAACGGTGCAGCTGGCGCTCGAAGACGCGCTGAGGCGCACGACGGGCGAGACGCTGCGAGTGCGCGGGGCCTCGCGCACTGACCGCGGTGTGCACGCCCTGGGCCAAGTCGTGGCCTTCAACAGCAAGTGCCGCGTGTCGGACCGCGAGTTCCGCAACGCGCTGAACAGCAGACTGCCGGAGGACGCGCTCTGCCGGTCGCTGCGGTCGGTCGCCGAGCCGTTCGACCCGCGCGCGTGCTCCAAGGGCAAGACGTACGAGTACCTTGTGCGCAGCGGCGGGCTGCGGCCCGTTCGCGACCGCGCACGTATCTGGTTCGTCCGGAAGGCGCTCAACGTCGACAGCATGCGACAAGCCGCTGCTTTGCTGGCCGGATCCAATGACTTCACGTCCTTTTCGGGCGCCAAAATCGGCCAGGACGGCGGCAAAAGCGGCGTGTGCACGCTCACGACCATTGACATTCGTGACCAGCAAGACTCGGACGACGATCAAGACAACGTGGAGAGCGAGGGCGACAAGTCGACGCGGATCCGCATCCGATTCCACGGCGACCGGTTCCTGTACAAGATGGTGCGCAACCTCGTGGGCACGCTGGTGGACGTTGGGCTCGGGAAGCTCGAGCCGGCGGCCATGACCGCGATCCTGGCGGCCAAGAGCCGAGCCAAGGCCGGGCAAGGCGCGCCGCCGCACGGACTGACGCTGGTACGCGTATACTACCACGAGGAGGAAGAGGCTGGAGGCGACAGCCAGTGCTTAGACTAGGAGCGTTGCCGTGAATTGAGAGCGGCTGGCAAAGGCATTTGTCTCGGTCGCGAACCAGTTAATGCATCCAATCCCTCGTTCATGTATGATATCGACACCTAGTTCACACGTACACCCACCGCTTATCTTTACCTCGCTCGTGGCGTCCCTTATGCCTCGCTGCGTCTAGAACTCGTACCACTTCTTGCTGGCGTTCTTCTCGTTAAAGGCGCGCATCGTGTTGTAAAAGTCCTGCGACGTCTGCTTCATCTGCTCCGTCTTGAGCGCCAGGTCGTTCAGCTTGTCGCCGCGCTCCGCCAGGTGCTGGAGAAACCATCAACAGTCAAAACAAATGATTATCCCCCGTTGACATCATCAGCCCAACAACCAGCCAGCCAGCCGCCCGTACCTGATGCGCTTGCATGAGCGCGTCCTTCGTCATGTTCATGCCCTGCGAGACCTTCGCGGTCCCTTGTGCGCCCGTCGATGCTGCCGCAGCGCCAGCACCGGCGGCTGCTCGCTGGCCGAACAACTGCTGGCGCTCGTCCTCGGCGGTCGCGAACTGGAACACCTTCTTCAGGTCGGCATCCTGCTTGACGCTCATCACCAGCTTCTTGAATATCTTGCCAGCATCGGCGATGCCGCCCTTCTTCTTGGGGCTCTCCGACAGGTCCTTGGCGAACTGGTAGGCGCGCTCGGGCAAGTACACGGACGTCTTGATGCTCTTGCGCTCGAGCATCGCGGCTTCGAGCGCAGCCTGTTCCGACAAGAACGAGAAGCGCTCGATCTCTCCGAAGTCGTTCGCCGCGACCAGCTCGCCGCCGTACGACACGTCAAAGCCGAGGCCGTTGACCAGTGCGTTGCCCAGCTTGTCGCTGCCGTCCGCCTGCCACACGATCGTCAGCGACAAGAGCGAGATGATGTACATGTCGTTGCTCTGGTCCACGACAGCGAGGCAGTTCTCGACTTGGCCCTCGACAGGAACGCGGACGATCGACGTGATGAGCGCGGGCGACCCGAGCTCTACACTCGCCAACGGCTCCGCTGGCATTTCCCTCGCGCCTTGCGCGATCTCGGACGCACGTGGAAGCGTCGGCCGCATGAGGTGGATCATTCGCCCACAGGTACACACAAGAAGTCGGGGCTGGTCAAGGTCGTCCACCAGCGAATTAAAGGCATGAGCAGCACCCGATTGGGCGTCATCCTTGGTCAAAGCTGGAATATTCGCCGAGATAATGGGGTGCTCGAACCCCCTGGCGAAGGCGATCACCTTGTCTTGGCCTCGCAGCTTCTCGAGGACACGGCATACCAGTCGACGGTCGTACGGAGTCACATCTAGCCCGTTAATGGTCGTGATCGCGTGACCAGCGCCAACGCCACGACCTTCAAGTGCGGCGGTGTTGGCAATGTCCGGAACGAAACCGTACACCACACCGTGCTCCTCGATCTCCGTGAACAGACGCAAACCCAACGGACCAGGGGCCAGCGTCACCTCTACAACGTCGTATCTAGCCCAGGAACTAGGCTGCCGTGCGACTGGGACTTGAATCGACCCGCTGTCGGATGGCGCTGCTCCCTCCGTCGAAGCTTGCTCGCTGATGGCCTCGTCAAATAGTTGCTGGATGTGCTCCATCTCGGGAGTTCGTTCTTCTCCCTTTGGTTCGAGCACATCCGCGGAACCAGCGTCAGTGATTGTGGCTGCGGCCTCACTGTCATCGCACAGCTCGACGTCGACACCGCTGGCATCCACCGCAGGTGCTGATTGATCACTCTGGTCGGTATTTTGCTGATAACTTGGCGACCAAGCTCGTCCTGGGATCTCCACGCGTCTCCCGTCCACGTCGATCATCATCAGTGACGACAAACCTGCGGCCTTCCACGCGTCGACTAGCGTCTCGCCAATCTTGGCCGCTGACTGGACGTGGTACATCTCCAGTTTGCCTGACCCACGTCCAACAAACAGCACCGGTACCACTTCGCGATGAAGCGCGCTTCTTTCAGCGCTGATCTCTTCAGGTGTATCACTGCGAGACGTGTGACGCGGCTTCCCCGGTGACCGCTTCGACTCGGAGGTGGACCACGACGAAGCGACGGGGATATCGGCCGTCTGGACCAGTTCGCTCATGAGCAAGCTCTCCACACTGATCGATTCGTCCATAGGTGCTGTCTGGCCCGCATTCAAAAGCTGCACAGCTTTTGACTCAATGTTCACCAGCGCGAGCTCACCCGACGTGTCCGCCACTGCGATGAATCCGTAGGCTGTTGACATGGCGATCTTGCAAATGGGGAGCTCATGCGGTTGAACGCGGAACAGCAAGCGATAGGCAGCAGGATCTGACGCAGCCTTAGCAGAACGCACGTCTTGAGCCTCTCCCGTTTGTTCTTGACCAGAAGCAGTGTCGCTTGGTGCTGGACTCTGGCGTCTCAAGTGGCTGAAAGCAAACACTGCGACTTCGCCGGTATTGAATCCCGCGACAAGCAGACGGGAATCACGACAGAACACGAGACACGACAGCTCACGGACGGTGATCGCATCATCCGTAGCCATTATCTCCAGCGTGTCGACGGCATGAATGAGGTGGATAGCGCCGGTGCTAGCGCGATTCCCCGGGGAAACAACGTCCCAGAACAGCACGTTCCCGTTCTCGTGACCCGTAAGGAGGATGGTGCCGTTCATAGAGATCGCGGTCGAGTCGTCGTGGCTGAGCACACCGCCACTCGAGGCGAGATACCCTTTCAGCAGCGGTTCCGTGATGCTCCCGCCGTTGATAGGCCACTCGTAGTCGTCGTCATCACCGCCGCTTGGTGGCATGTTGTACATGGCGCGCTTTGCGTGGTTGGCGTCCCACGCACACAGCAAATCGTCCTGCAGAACGCCATCCGCACGCGCCAAGTTGATGAGCGCGAACGTTTTGAGCGGACTCAGCTGCAGCAGCGGCGGCACGGGCATGGGTGCGACGAACTGGTCCGGTTTCCACTCCCACTCCTCCTGGTCGTTCGATCGGAACCTGATGAAGCACGGCAAGTGCTGCACGCTCACCGATGGCAAGCATCCGTCTAGTGGGTTCCCCGAGAGGACAATGGCCGAGAGCGGAGCGATCTTGGGGCACGTGTCGACCTGGTCTTGGGCGATGGCGAATGCAGCGATCTCGGCGTGATTGAGAGACTCCACCGTCGTCACGTTCCACGCGAGCTCTTCGGACTTGAACAGCTCCACCATCGCGTCGCTTGGGTCTGACCCATTGTGCGGGTACAGCATCGTCACCAGGCTCTTCTCCGATTGCGGCCGGCCTCCAGAGAACGCGATGGCGCCAGCGTAGTGCGCGTACCGAGAACATGGAGGTGGACAGACCCACTGCAGGTGTCGAATCGGCGTCAAGCCGCTTTTACCTTCACCTTCCGCTACAGGTAGCGCATGATAGAAGCCGTTGCTCTTGTCTGCACGGAAAACGGCAAACCCGCCGTGCTTGAAACCAGCGACGAACCGCTTCCCGCCGGAATGCCACGACAGCGACTGCACCGAGTTGATCTGCATCTTGCCGCTCTCGTCCGTGTGTGCTGATGGGTTCACTGCAGCCTTGGACTTTTTGGCGAGCGTGTACTCCTTGGTCACCTTCCGCTTGGCAAAGTCCCATAGGAACACAGCCGCGCACTCCTCGTACGCGATCAGCAGTTGGTTGGCGTCGCGCGGGTGCACGGCGAGCGCACTGACCGTCGTGCCTGGCTGGCTGTGCGCCTCTTCCTCTTCGATCGACGCTGCGACGTCGCTAGGGGAGATCACGTACGTGCTGACCTTGCCCGTTTCTTCATGAACAACCTGTTCATCATTGCCGCGATCGTTAGTCAAGACAGCGAACAGAACGCACGCTCTACCGTCACTCGGCCACGTACGTGGACGGCGCCGTCGTCGGTGGCCACGAAGAAGTACGGGTAGTTGGCGAACTGGATGGTCTCGAGCGTCGTGATCGTGTACGTTGTCCAGCTCCCGGGCACCTCCGCCGTCAGCAGATTCGAGCCCAGCGACAGATCAAACACGCGCATGGAGCTGTCCGTGTACGCGACGACCAGTCGCTGGTGGCCCGAGAACCTCATGTGCGCGACGCCTACCGTCAAATTGGCCTGCGAGCGCGGCGCCTCCAGCATAACCTCGAGCGCGTCCTTCCCATACAGCTTGACGCCCCCGCTGGCCGTGCCGAGTGCCAGGATGCCCTGCCGCCCACAGAACGCCATGGCCTTAGTGTTGCTCGGTACGCCGTGGTGACCGGACGCGGCGACCGCGAACAGTTCAGGCGTGAGCACCGAGCGCTGCGCGAGCCGCCGCGCGAGCCGCTTCTCCGCCTCGGACGCCTCGCGACTCGACTTGTTGCCCATTTTGCGCGGCTTCTGTGCGTCGGATTCTAGCAAGAAGCACACCGATAGAGAGCTGATGTTCCCCTCTATCAAACGAGTGTGTGGTCAGACCACCGTCGTGGACGCAGCCGTCTAGAATTACCCTGCAAGGAAGCCGACCGACGCGCGTGCCGCCGCCTTCAACGTTCTTTCCGCAGATTCTACTGATCCGCGGTCTTTTGAGGGGCGGCATCTTCGTACTTAACCAGCAAAAGGCTGTAATTGTAACCGATGAATACTTTTGCTGTTTTTAGTACCATGGTGTGCATAGCTATGTCATACCCGGTAGTTGTGCGAATGGCTACGCTCATGACAGTGTACCCATGTTCTCTTTAGCAGCTCAATGCCAGGCCCCTGCAAATGAGGTATTTATACCCAACCACCTAATTGGAGCCAAATAGGCATGTTTGGAAACTTTGATTAGGTTTCTATAGCTAGCGCCTGTATTAGAACCTTGTATCCTTATCGTCAGTTACACCCACTTCAACCTACAGTAGGCAACAGTTGATGCCTTATGTTGATTTTTGTATGGAGTCGGGCAAAAGGCCCATTTTATTTGGGGATTTCAAAATCCGAAATTATGTATTCTGCCCTGTTCTATACAAAAAGACCTAATCTGCATAGGCCTGCTCATTACCGTCTTGTTCCCCTGCTTTATAGTTTAAATTTTATATTAGCGAATGGCCTGCTCCTCTTCTATCAGTAGAAGTAACTACTGTCACGTCCCGAGCCTGCCTATGACGGCGTACTTTTGCTGGAAGCGCGCGGTCCAGTCGTCCAGGGCGCCGCGCTGCTCGTCCGTCAGATCGCCCAGGCACGGGTAGTCGAGGCACCCGGGGTCCAGCGACAAGCACGCGAGCGCCCTGGTCGCGTCGTGGCCCGCGAACAGCGAGTAAGTCCCGTCGGGGCCGTAGTGTTTGAACTCGTTGGCGGTCACGTCGTATACAACGCCGTCCACGGAGATATAGACGGCGCCGCGCGGGTTGTCGACGCCGTTGAACCTGACGAGCTGGTCGCGCGGCAGCTCGCCCACCGGGACGACCAGCCGGCCGACCTTGGGGTAGTTGCACTCGCTCTCGAACGTGTCGACCATCGCGTTCCAGTCGCTGCTGCTGCTCCTCAGTCAGGTCGGACAGGTCGAGGCTGCCCAGCTCTTCCTCGTCATCCAGTGATCCCTTGGCGACCGCGCCCGAAATGTCGCGACCGGCAAGCAGCGCCTGGCTTCCCTCGGGCCCATAGACGTCTGCTGACTCGCTGACATCGTAGATGTCGCTCCGAAGCGATATGTAGATCGGCTTCTCGTTCGTTCCGTTGAACTCTGCGAGCTGCGCCGCGGTAAGCGTCACGTGCAGATTAGGCAGCTCGTGCACGGCCACGCTGTCGGTCTTGAATCGCGAGAACGAGAAGAGCGCGCGCGGATTTGAGGGTACCGTGGCGTTGGCGTTCCCCATGACTTACGATTGGACTTCCTCGACTTCTTGCAGATGAGGAAATGGGCGAGGAACGCGAGTGACTTCACTGAGGAAGCCCCAGTAATCGAGATGCTGAGTCGCTATACTTAGTCACCGGAACTGCAGTCAACGCCCGCGAATAGAACCAAGAACTATCTCCATGCCACTGCGAAGATGCTGTACGACGCTTTCACTTCATTTATAACCCACGCTGTGTGATTGTGAAGCCGACTAGAGCTACGACATCTCATGATCGACGAGGGTGGTTGTGCAGCTTAACAACAGGTTAATTAAGGTATATTCCTCCCCCGTGATGTCTGTCCATTGACGACGACGAACTCTACTTGGCCTTGTACCACGAGGTGTCGCACTTGGCGTCGACCTCGAGCGCGACGGACAGCGGCTTCTCGAACGGGTGCTCCATGAGGTCCACGACGATCTTCATGGCCTCGTCGGCCGACTCCTCGGGCCCTTCGACGATGACTTCGTCGTGGATCTGGCAGACCATCTCCCACCCTAGCTCGCGCAGCCGCGGGTGCGAGTGGATGCGCAACATGGCCTGCATGACCACATCCGCAGCCGCTCCCTGGATCGGAGTGTTGATTGCAGCGCGTTCAGCGTGCGCCTTGGCCTTCTTTGCGGCCAGCGTGTTGCTCGTCAGCATGGCGTCCGGCAGGCGGCGGTACCTTCCCATGAGGGTCCTCGTGTAGCCAAAGAGCCTCGCGGTCTGCACAGCGCGCGCCTGCCACGCGCGAACCTCTTGCCGATCCGAGTACCACTTGTCCAGCGTGTCCGCTGCCTCCTTCCGCGTCACGCCAAAGTCCTTGCTCAGCCCAAACGGCGTCTTCCCGTACGCGATCGAGAAGTTCAGGATCTTGGCGTTCTTGCGCTCCTTGCCAAACTTGTCCTTGAGCAACGGAGCCGGCGGCTTCGAGTGCGCAGAGTCCCACTCGAGCAGCGCCTCGCCGCGCTCCACCGCCTTCGCGACGTACTCATACATACCCATGGCTGTACGCGAGTGAAAGTCGCCGCCGGCCTTGAATGCCTCAATCATGGCTTGACACTGCGTCACATGAGCCAGCAGTCGAAGCTCTAGCTGCGAATAGTCGGCGACGATCAGCTTCTTCCCCGGAGGAGCCGTAAACGCGTCGCGGATGCGATACCGGTCCTTGTCCAGAGCCGGCTGGTTCTGCAGGTTGGGCTTGCGCGAAGACAACCGCCCAGTGTCAGTGTTCAGATTGAGCGAGCAGTGCACGCGGCTCTTGTCGTCCGAGAGCTCCTGTAGCGGCAAGATGAAGTTGTTGAGCATCGTATTGATGCTGCTGATGTCGAACAGCGCCTTGAGCGCAACGCATGCGGCCACGCCCTCCTCTTTATCTTCGAAGTGGTCGTACGCGCGTCCGTACCGCGGAGGGTCAGCGTCCGGATCACCAGCGAGCTCCTTCAACACGTCGGCGCTCGCGGCGGGCAGACCGCTCGCTGTGAAGTGCGTTGGTGGGATGCCCAGTCCGCGAATCGTGATGCTGCGCTTCTTCAGAGCGCGCTGCTTGCCCGGCTCGATGATTTCTTCAATGTTCTCCACGTCGAACGACCGCTCTGCAGGCAGCACCTCCTTTGGTGGGTTCTTCTTGGTGTCCACGTACGGCGCAAACAGCAACTGCTGCTTCTGCGCAGCGCTGTACACGTTGATACGTGCAGAGTCATCGCAATAGCGTGCGGCCCACTCCAGCACCAGCTTCTCGAGCCGCGCGCGGTCTTCCAGCGCCTCCTGCTCGACCTTTTTGAGGTAGTCAACGTCCACGTGCATGCCCTTGCGCTCAATGTCGGTGAGGCACTCGCCGAACGGAACGATGTACTGGCAGTAAAAGTCGTACATGGAGCCTCCGGCGCTGCTATTGTCCTCCGGCTTGTCAAACCACAGCGTCTGCTCCAGCTTTTGCCGCAGCACGCGGTGCAGGAACCACGTGCTCTCAGCATCGTAGACGCTGTAGCGGATCCATCGGTGGCGGAACTCGGGGAACCGCTGCAGCTCCTCGACCGACGGCATCAGCCGCTCCTTGCCGGGCGAGCCGTCCTTCTTGAGCTTCGGGATGCCAAACAGCTCCATCATGGGCTTCTTGCGCTGGCCTAACAGGTCGGCGCTCAGCGCCTCCAGCGAGTACCCGCCGTGCTGGAAGCGCGCCGTGTTCCAGAGCCGCGCCATGTGCATCGTGTCGCCGCCCAGACCCTGCACGTCCATGCCGTGGTTGAACAGCACGTGCCGGTCGAAGCTGTAGTTGTGCCACACCTTCTTGATCTTGCGGCTCTCCAGGAACTCGCTAGCATGCACAGGTACCATCAACAACGTTCGTGCGCGTGAGTGATGCAGTTTCGACAGAGAACATGCCGCATGGAAGTTGCTATTTGCTCACCGAAAGTACTCGAGCGTGCCCTCGGCCGAGTCCAGGTTGTCGACCCACACGTACGGCCCGTTGCCAAAGTCCACATCCGGCCCGCTATAGATCGACAGGCACGTCACCTTCACAGTCACAGCAGCGTGAGGCGTCGGCGGTGGCGCGCAGCGCTCGTCTCTTCATCATTCGTTCATTACCTTGCCGTTGCCGACGGGTCCGACGGCCTTGATGTCGATTTGCGCGACCTCCGTGTCGCACGCGTGGAAGCGGTCGGGACCCAGCGCCTGCAGCGTCGCGAGCACTCGCCTGGCGCTCTCCCGGTCCTGTACCAGGTTCACGGGCCGCGCCTCGTCGTCCGCGGCCGTCAGCCCGTCCAGCAGGTGCGCCTCGATCTCGTCCGACGTCACGTACTTGAGCCGCGGCTTCACGGAGGCTGCAGACGCCGCCGACGGCGCGGACGACCACGTCGACGCGTGAGCTGATGATGGAGCAACCTGCGTTAACGCCCTGCGGCCTGCGCGCGCAGGCAGCGACCGCGCCAGCGCCGAGCCCAGGCGACGCCGGATCATCTCCGCCCTGTCAGTTTGCACTTGACAGTGAAACCAGTCACGCCCATCAAAATACCGATTGTTTCGGTAACAGTACCGGTTGATTTAACAGAGCTGTATTTACCAACATGGTATTGGTAAAACCGGTATGTTCCCCTTGAAGCCCCCACGTCATCCTGGGGAGGGAAGGAGCCAGGGAAAAGACGGCGCGTGCCGTGCTAGTACAGTATAGAGCGCGCATAAGAGCACCCACTCACAGATCATATTCGAGAGGGGATTATTCCATAAGGCAAATTTATATAAGTTTATTCTTGACTAAAATAGCAAATATCATAGAATGCCATAGGCTATGTAAATTGACATCGCTCTTATGCACTTTCTATACTGTACATTGGGGGCACTGACCAAGTCGCGGCTAGAACGAGAAGAAGAGGACGAGGATGCTGAGCTGGCTGTCGGCGGCGGACGGGAACGTGTACGTGGGCGCGGGCGTGGCGGTGGCGGTGCTGGTGGTGGTCAAGTACGTGAACGCGCGCGCGGAGGCGGCGCAGCTGCGCGCGTACGAGGCGGCCAAGGAGCGGCAGGCGCAGGCCAAAGCGGAGCGCGAGAAGCCCGTGGCGCGGCGTTTCTTCACTCTGGAGGAGCTGCGCGCCTTCAAGGGCGAGGACGGCAAGCCCATCTACATTGGCGTGCTGGACGAGGTGTATGATGTGAGCAAGAAGCGCGACTTTTACGGGCCCGGCGAGGGCTACCACCTCTTTGCCGGGCGCGACGCGTCCCGCGCGCTCGCCAAGATGTCGTTCGAGAAGGAGGACCTGGACAGCGACGACCTGTCGGACCTCGGCTTCATGGAACAGGAGACGCTACAGGACTGGGTCATGAAGTTCTCGGTCTACAACAGCTACCCGAACGTCGGCCGCGTGCTGCGCCACCGGGACCTGACGCTCGAGGAGCTGCGCCAGTTCAACGGCGTCGACAACCCGCGTAAGACGTGCTACGTGGCGCTCAATGGCAACATCTACGACGTGACGCTGGACGGCATGAACCACTACGGGCCCGAGGGCGGCTACAAGCAGTTCGCCGGCCGCGACTGCTCGCGCGCGCTCGCCAAGATGTCGCTCGTGGACAAGGACCTGGACGACCCCAGCATCGACGACCTGACCGACGCGCAGAAGGAGACGCTCGCCAAGTGGGAGGCCAAGCTCCAGGAGAAGTACCCGGTCATCGGCAAGCTCATCAAGTGAGAGAGAAGGCTCCCTGTGGATCTGTCAGTGAAACTTCTCGGGCATGCATGTTGGGAGAAGTAGCGCAAACACGCGCCGCGCATGTCCGTGGCGCGCAACGAACCGCCACAAACAAGTAATGGGAACGTGATGAATTGACTATGAAGATGGAGGGTCAGGCACACTGTCAACCGATGAACGTCAGCTCCTTCACGACGACTTGGCGGCGAAGGCGCGCAGGTCGACGAGCTCGGGCGCGAACAAGCCGGCCGACACGAATGCGAGGAACCAGGCGAAGGGCCCGAGCACGCTGATCTCGAGCAGGTAGCCAAAGACGAGGGCGAACCCAAGGCGCGCGGCGTCGCTGCGGCCCTGGTGCCACTGACCGCGCGCCTTGCGCCGCTCGTGCTCGTCGCCGTCGATCTCCATGTCGGAGCGCAGGTCGTTGCTCGCGGCGGCGGCCGCGGCCTTCCCGCCCTCCTTCTCCACCGACTTGAGGCGCGCGACGATGGGGTCGAACAGCTCGCGGATGATCGCGCGCGAATCCGACCACAGGTGCACCACCTGCAGCGCCGCCCAGCGTGACGTCGGGAAGCAGAAAGCCAGGAACACCGGCAGCCAGAAGATGATCTCCATGTGCCGGATGCTGTGCATGTCAGTGCCAACATTGTGAGCTGCTGACTGCTACATCATCGTCGCCATCATCTGATAGAAGAACGACACGCACCGGTAGCCGAACTGGATCACTGGGATGAGCACGCCAAGCAGCGGGGCGGCGAGCAGAGCGAGGAGACCGAATCCGGCCTGCCGCGCCGCGAACAGCGCCAGGTGCTTGACGTACTCGGCGTCCCAGTAGATCGCTTTTTTCTGCAGGGTATCATCACCAATCATAAAAATCAGCGGCGGATCAACTCATAGGCGCATCCTGTCGACTGATGGACGTACCGCTCGGATTTGCTCGGCGAGCGCCGGGTCGCGCGTGGCGACGCCCGCGAAGAACGCGTCTTCGAACATCCTGACGTTGAAGTAGCGGCAGAAGCCGACGAGCAGCAGCGGGATGGTCGAGTTGGCGGCGTAGCGGAACGCCTGCACCGAGTTCTCGATCGTCTCGCGCGCCAGGAACAGCGACAGCAGCAGCTCCGCAGGCTTGAGCAGCACGTACAGCACGCCCATGAGCATCACCGACGCGACCACCAGGTGCTTCAGGCTGCGCGAGAAGACGTGGCGCAGACTCGGATCCGTCACGGCGCGCACCGCGCCAGACACTGACGGCGATCCATCACGCAGCAGTCAAGTCAAAGAAGGCGCCATACATGTTATACTGAGAGGAAGAAGGCAGGGGACCCACCGGCGGCCATGGCCCCATAGCCGAAGCGCTTGCTGCGCGCCGCCAGCTGCGCGGCGGGCGACGACATGGCGATGGAGGAAAGACGGAAGCGGCGAATTGTTGAGTGAAGCGTCAATGCAAGTCGGCAGTGTTGTAAATGAGTTTGCGGGGTTATTCTGGGTAGTGGTTAAAGCCAATTATCCACCCACCTGCCTTGGGATAAATGGGTCGACGATACCTGCCAACAACAAGCAAATGTATGTGTGTGTAAAATGCACAAAGCTGGTCTTCTTTGAATTTGTTGTTTCGTATATCGTCCATACAAAAATTAAGTCAGCATATCTACCCTTAAACACAAACACCCAATCCCATCCACCCAGCATCATCACCAAACCCACTCTCCACTTTGAAAAACCTGGTCTTTTCACAACCCTGGGGGTCAGGAAGCAGCAGATCTGATAGTGACGTGACGCCTCGAGGGAGACGAAAATCAGGAGCGCACCATCAAGACCCTCACATTTATTAAAACGTCTTGCGAATACAACCTCTCAGCTATTCTTTACTACATTTACGTACCACTTGCTCTATTTTATTACTGTGAAGAGTGTTGATGGCGTCTTGATGCATGTCAATCGCGGCGCGCGATGGCCGTCTACTGGCCGCTCGAGACGAAGGACGACGCTGATGGGGGCGAAGCATTGGAGCAGAAGGCGGAGGACCGAGTCGGCCGCAAGGTGCGGCGCCTGGGCGCCTCCCACACGCCGGCGTCGTCGCCTCTAGAGCTGCCGCCGCTCACGTGAGCGGCGGTCGTGTGTCGCTCTCGCCCGACGATCTGGGCGCTTCCTCACGTCGTCAGCCGCGTCAGCAAGCTTCTGGACGCGACGCCGCGCTTTACCGTTGTAAGCGCGTTTTTCATTCCCCCCTCCGAGCGCCTGATGTGGTGGGTTCTCGCGCTGGAGCAGCGCCTCGACCCGCCGATCGACCACTTTTACCGCGACTGGCTGTTCAACGAGGCGGTGGCTTCGGCTGCAGCAAGTGGTCGCCTGGAGACGATCAAGTGGCTCACGAGCGAGTACGCACCCAACAATTTGGTGACGGAGGGTGCAGTGCACGTGGCTGCTTATGGACGCTTGGACGTGGTCAAGTGGTTTCACGAGGAGTACGCGGCTGCCGTGCTGAGCCTGGAGGAAATTGACGCCGCGGCGAGAGGCAGGCACCACGACGTCATCAAGTGGCTGGTGGAGAACCCGCTTCCCAAGTACCGCGGCAGCCAGAATGATCAACGGTGGAAGTCGGCGGTGGTGTCTCGGTTTGGAGGAGTCCTGATGTTCAAAGAGGCCTGTCTGGAGTTCTTCCAGTGGGCCTTTGAGCGCGATCTGGTGGGCTATCAGAACGGTATGAAGCTGGCGCTCACCTCACAGAAGTTCGAGATTGTGCAGTAGGTCGCCCAGTATTTCGACCGGTTGTACCAAGAGCGACGAGCGACTACGGGAGGAGAAAGCGAGCCTGACGATGAGGAGGAAGAGGAAACCCTTGATCTCGACCTTCGTCGCCGTCGCTACGTAGAAGGCGATGACCCAGGGTATAACCACCTCTACCTCGACAATGAAGATACCGTAGTGGAGAGCGAGAGTGAGAGCGACAGCGACAGTTACTCAGGGTTCGGCGGTCTCGACGCGGAGGAGGAAGAAGACAGCGACTCTGACTGATCGAACTCTGGTGACGGCGACAGCGACGTTGAGCGCAACGGAAACGAACACCGCGATGGTGAGACCGATAATGAGACCGATGGTGATGATGGTCATGCCAAATCCAATGAGAATAGAGAGGATTCTGACGAAGAAGATGGCGCGATTGAAGACCACGGCGACCGTAGCAACTCCGGCAGCGACAGCGACAGCGACGACGATCCGGACAGCGTATTCGCTTCACTTCTCGACGTTCTATTTCCTATTCGCATCGAACTAGACGAGTTCGTCCAGGATTCCAAGGAGACTATCGAGTGGCTGCAGCAGCAAAACTACCCTTGACTCAAGCTCACGGCGACCGAAGCCGCTATGGATGGCGCCGCCGCGAGCGGCAACTTTGAGGTCGTCCATTGGCTTCATGAAGCTCGAACGGAGGGCTGCACAGTCCGCGCGATGAGCCGAGCCGCGACAAACAACCACCTGGAGATGGTCAAGTAACTGCATGAGTACTGGACCGAGGGCTGCACGACGCTGGCGATGGACGAAGCAGCCTACAACGCACCTAGACGTCGTCAAGTGGGTACACAGCAACCGAACCGAGGGGTGCACCACTGTCGCAATGGACATTGCAGCAAAGCGCGGAGACCTCGGGATGGTGCGTTGGCTGCATGAGAACCGCTTCGAGAGATGCACCACCACGGCAATGAACATCGCTGCGGAGCGCGGACACCTGGCGGTGGTGCAGTTCCTGCATGCGAATCGGTCCGAAGGCTGCACAACACGCGCCATGGACCATGCGGTTGATAGCGGAGACCTCCACGTCGTTAAATGGCTTCATGAGAACCGAACTGAGGAGTGCACAGCGGCAACGATGGATGAAGCTGCTGCCAGTGGACACCTCGATGTCGTCAAGTGGCTGCACAAGAACCGGTCTGAGTACCGTTGACGCAATGGACCGAGCTGCATGCGATGGCCACCTGGAAGTAGTCAAGTGGCTGGAGGAGAATCGGAGCGAGGGCAGGTCTCGCTTCCTGATAGATAAAGTGGCGGCGTATGAAAACCTGGAAGCAGTGGAGTGGCTGTCGCAAAATGGCTCGCTGCCTCTGAATGAGTGCACAACAAACGCCATGGACGATGTGGCTGCTAAAAGACACTTGGAGGTGGTCAAGTGGCTCCACGAGGACAGATCGGAAGGCTGTATTGTGCGCGCCATGGACAGAGCTGCGGTCCTCGGCAACTTCGAAATACTGCTGTTCCTGCACGCGAACCGCAGCGAAGGCTACTCTGTGGACGCATTCGTCGAGGCGTACTACAATGGGCACCTCGAGATTCTATGATGGCTCATCTACAACTACTCGCACCTGCACGATAGTCGCGAGCTGCTGTCACGACAAACGAAACCCGGCAAGGACTTTGTGAGGCTCTGTCTTGAGCGGAGACTTTTAGATATCGTGACTGGTTTAGATGACTAGTCGCGAGAGTATCCAAGAGATGATAACTACAGCCAAGAATCAAACGTGATCGAGCAGCCGGCCCCACGAGAATCACAGCAAAGAAACAACGTGGCTGGCCTACCAGCCACGTTGAGTTCTATGTGCGCCTCTATTTTCACGCGAACCGATTGAAGCGCAGGTATATAATGTCACAAGTATCTTTCTGTTAGTGTTGCACACGTCGACCGACTTCAAGTTGGGCTCGTTAGATTGCATCAGTTCAAATTCAATACTAATTTATACAGTATACTTTATAGTTAAGCTAAACAAATTCACATATGTAATGCAATGTGTTTTTAAAGTATCTGTTATGCAGTTCTTGACGGTACTACCTGAGATCTCTTTTTTTTTCTCACGCTTTTTTCTTCGCCTTGATGCCAACCGCACCCTCGTGTACTTCCTCAAGGTTGCTGCAGTGATTCCAACTGCTGATGACCTCGGCGATGCCATAATAGTTCGGGAATTTCGTGCCCCAGCACTCCAACAGCGCCCCAATATCTCATCAACACGCAGGTCATGTTCGAGCGCATGCTGCTCGAGCTCCAGGCTGAACTCGATCTCCCGAGTTGCTTTATCGAGCGCACGTCGATCAACAACTTAATTACGGGCCTCTCATCGGGCGCAAAGCTCAAAATATCAAGCGCGAAGGAGATTGAAGGACGTGTGCTCCAGAAGTACATCGAGTGGCGCTTCAGCTTGCTGAGCGACCGCCCTCACTGCTCTCCGCGGTTGCCGCCGTTGGATGTCGGCGGCACAGGTCGACTAAGCCACTTGACCGTTCTGATTGCCGACGTTGTGGAGCAAATCGCCGAGCCGCACCGCTTCCATTGGGACATTGAGCTCCACGGCCGGACGTTGCTGACATTTCCACTGCCGCACGTCGGCTACAATGGGTCGGGAGGCATGCTTGTGAACGCTGCGCAGATCGACGACTGGATTGACGACTGGGTGGCAACCAACAGCGCATCGATGCTGTTATGATGAAGGAGAGCATCGTCTTCGAGACGACTGCGCGTTCGCGCCGCGCTTTTGGACTGTGCTGGCCGTGCACAGTGTTCCTGTCCTGCTTCGCGAACGACCTGACCGCGCTAATCAAGCCCGTGCTCGAGTCTCCAGCGTTCGCCTCAATCGCGAGCTCGGCGGAAGCGATCGTACTCACTTTGTACGCGTTGGAAGATTCCGAACTGCGAATGCCTCACTTGCTAGCGATGGAGGCAGCCTACGGCGGAGCGTTCCCACTCTTCCCGTTGTGCGAGTGGCAGTGGGCATCCATGTAGCCGTGTTTTGCCTCGCTGCTGCGCGCTCGCATGACGTTGGAGTTGTATCAATAGCGTGCGGGGACCAAATCACCGCCAGATACCGCCCCGCTAGGCGACATAGCATTCTGAGAAGGCCTGACAGCAGCCGAGCAAGTCGTCGCACCTCTTGTATCGGCTGCCTACCGCCTGTACCAGCCGCATCCAGCGACGCTCGCGGACGTAGTGGTCTCGCTTCGTGACATGTATCACTCGTTCATGCGCCATGCAGATCGCTTTGGCGATGCACCGGCTGAACGGGTGGCGAAGCTGTGGCTCGGCTACGAGCAGCCGCTGTACATGCTGACGTTGTTCCTCCATCCTGTGCATGTGCAGGAGGCACGTGCCAACGTCGTTGCAACGAGCGTCTCAGGCGAGGAGCGTCTGTGTGACTTTGCCGCCTTCTACTACCATCGGTTCATCAGCGAGGACGTCGGCGATCTTCGAGGCGACATGGCCAAGTGGCTGTGTAACGAGTTCACGACCCGTGTCGCGTCAAAGAAGACCGAGTCGCCTTTGGTCTTTTGACGCGCCGTCACAGCCGACCACGCTCAGTCAAAGCTGCCGGACCTGGCAGCCTGCATCCTGTCGATCGAGGTGAACACCACGACCTGCGAGCTCGAGTTCCACCACTTGGGCAGCTTCAAGCCGTTCGACATGGTCGTGGAGCGCAGCGCGCCGTCAATGACGAGAGATCTCTTCCTCGTACGCCAGCGCGTCCGAGAGAATAACTTGGCGACGGAGCTCGACCGAGCGGAGTACCGAAGGCTGATCACGCCGACTGAGGTTCGTATCTGCGGGCAGGCGGACGCGGATAGCGGTGGGAGCAGTGGAGGCCGAGGGATTGACGCCGAGATGGAGCAGATTCTATTTGAAGAGCTGAACGACCGCGCCAGCGACTGGAAGGACCCGAGGAACTGCAAGTTCTGGTGCGAGATCGTCGAGGGCATTGCCGACGCGAACGATCCAACGGCTGCACCGCCGACATGACGTGGCCACTCGTGAAGTCGGACCCCTTCGACGACTACGGCAGGGAAGAACGCGTTTGCCTTCCAAGAGAAGACACGCAAGCCCAGCTCTTTGAAGTGGTCGGCGACTCGGACGAATAGAAGGCATCAATCTCCGTTGAGGTCTCAGAGACGGTGTCCAGCCCACGCAGCGACGGCATTTCCCCGGTGGAAGCGATCTCCGACCGCGGCCCGCACCCGTTTTCTCACTACAAGAACTCGTGCACGTGCGAGGTCCTCCGATCGCGTGGATCGGGGATTCGTGGCTGCAAAGCAACAATAACGGAGCTGTTTGGCGTCGGCGGCAAGGACGGAACGGAGAAGTGGAACGCGTCGCTGCGGAGCTACATGCAGAGCATCGACGAGTAAGGGAGAGAGAGTCACGAAGGAAGGCTCATGCAGATGTTGTGTGGGTACAGTATGTGTGGGAAAATCTGCGCTGAACTGCTGGATCATAGTGGCACCTAGTCAAGTCGATGTCGACACTTATGAGTGAGGTTGTTGATCGACTCGGCTCGGTGGGATGACGCAGCATCCTCAAGTTGAAGTGTGGCATCATGTTGAAGGTGCGCAAGCTTCTGTTTTTAATCATCTTCAACGAATTATTATCATCCCATCAGTATTTTATTCGCATTCATAAACCAATTATAGTAACAGACAACATTATTTTAAGGTATACCAAGGGTGGTTTTAGACGTTTTATGAATAAACCGCACCTTACTCACCTAGAGCTCTTGGCCCTGTCGCAAAGACACTTTTCGCGCGGCGGAAGTTCCCGCCAAAAAATGGAAACCTGCGCTCCAGTATCGCCGATAGATATTGTACAGTACGATACAGTACCTGACGGACAATGAGTGAAGAAGACCGAGGAAGGAAGCGCGCAAGTGATGACGACAGGTGGTAGGGGGGATGCGCGCGCGCCTTCCTGCCGCGATCGGCGGTGGACTAATCACTCCGCACCGCGATTGGTCATACGCGCACTCGAGTAATCCGTCGGCTGCGCTACATGTGTACTGTATGTACTCTTCGTACAGTTCTGTACAACTCACCGGAGCCAAGAGCAGAACACGGAATGGGCAAGAATTGTCGCCGATGGGATGCGAGAAAGCTGTCAGCCCCCTCATCACTCTCGGGGAGGGCTGCGTTCCCGCCCGACACCCAGTAGTCTGGTGGTGGAGCAGGAGGAGCAGGGCGACGCTTCGGAATGAAGCATGACACGCCGGGCGCGTGCGAAACTGGGTTCGAAGGCGCCAATCCTCACTTTAGCCACGCTCTACTCCATCTCGAGTACATAAGGTGCGTACCGGCAAGATCCAGGAGTTGGCAGATGTATATCGGGCGATGCGCCTCCCTGCCTCCACCCGCACTTGAAGTTACAGAAGCGAACGCCTCCGCCCTCCGCCCGCATTGCTAGCGCCTGCACGCAACCGCCCATTTGCCAACTTGATCGCTCGTGAACAAGGCGCTGCTGCACCACCGCCGGAGTGACTCGAGAGCCTCCAGGACGCGATGAACTCGCTCACAAGCTACGAAAAGGTGTACGTGCCCGTCCGCATGGCCATGCTCCCTGGTCTGACACTCCATGTGATCTAACTTGGCCCCGTCATATCCTGACAGAGCGTCGACGCCGACGATGCCGACGAACCAGTATGGCGCGAGTGACGCCGATACTTCCTCCGATGCCCGTCGCGGCTGCCGCTCGCCGCGCCTGCTCGGCTGGTCGCTCGTCGTGGCCGGCGCGTTGGTGGCGCTCATCGCGGTCGTGTACGGCGCGGCGCTGCCTCCGATGATCGACTCGCAAGTGCGCTCGGGCGTGGCGCTGTGTGACGCGAGCGACTACGCGGAAGACGCCTTTCTGGACGCGTACGGCGACTGCGACGACTGCGCGCCGTACTACTACTCGCTGCGCATGTTCAACGCGACCAACGCCGAGGCATACCTCCAGGGCGGCGTCAAGCTCCAGCTCAAGGAGTTCGGCCCGTACGTCTACCGCCGCCGGCAGAAGCGCATCGACGTGGCCTTCGACCCGGCCGACACGTCCAAGGTCAGCTACAAGCAGTACACGTACCACACGTTCGACGCGTCCCAGAGCTGCGACGGGTGCTCCGACGCGGACGAGTTCGTGTCGTTCGACGTCGGCTACTTGAACGTCATCGCGCAGGCTGGCGGAGAGGCCGGCTTCCTCACGCGCCTTGCGTTGGGCTCCTTCTCCACCAACGAGACGGAGATCGCGGACACCATCAGCGTCTACGGCACGCAGATGATGCGCTGGGTCAACGGGCTCAACTCGCTCGACCCGGCGGCCATGAAGAACGTCGCGAGCGGTGGCACGGTGCTGCAGTTTCTGGCCACTGGCCCTGCCGCCATCGTCGACCTCGAGATGGAGGGCTTCGTGTACAACGGCGTGTTCGTCAAGCGCTCCATCAGCCAGTGGGCGCTTGGGTACCCGAGTCTGCTGGCTGGTCTTGCCCTAGGCAGCAACTACGTATCGACCTGCAACTCGACAGACGGCAGCGGCATCATGGAGCAGTGCGTCGCCTGCCAGGACGAGAGCCTGGCCGAGAACGAGACGTGTCTGTCACTTTGGTCGGCGTGTGCGCAATGCGCGACCGGCGCCAGCGTATTGGCCATCAACAACTACACTTGCGGGCTCATCGGCGACATCTACGCGGCCGAGTACGGCGAGGAAGAGGCCGCCACGTTCATGGAGGCGACGTGTGGCCTGTGCGAAGCCTTCGGCCTGTGCGCGGCGCCGCTGCCGGGTATCGCCGAGGACTCGGGGCTCGACTACTCGGCCACGCCGCCGTCCAACGACACGCTCAAGACGTACGTGCAGCTCACGGGCTGCGACGATGACGAGCAGATCGGCGAGTACGAGATGTACAACGGCTACTCGCAGGTCGCGCTGTGGGTCAGCACGCTGACGGAGAAGCGCAACCCGACGCTGCAGGAGATCGCCAACTTCATGACGTACTACGGCAACTGCAACAACCCGACCGCCAACTTGACGTGCAGCCCTGTGCGCGGCAACGACGCGACGAGCGTCCCGCCCGGCGGCGCCAACAAGCTGGGCTTCTCCAAGGACATGTCGGTGTCGCAGTCCAACATGTACCTGGACCAGGGCAAGCAGAACATCACGTTGTACTCGCGCGAGCAGGAGGTCGAGTTCTCGGGCATTAAGCTGCACCGCTTCGGCCCGCCCAACGACCTGCTCGCCTCCACGAGCGCCAACAGTGCCATGGGCACGGGCTACCCGGTGGACGGCGTGCAGTCGCTCGCGTTCAACGTCGGCTTCCTCGCGTACGTGTCGTACCCGGTCTTCCTCTACGGGAACCGCTCGCTGACCGACAGCGTCGAGCTGACCATGAGCAACGGCGTCGTCGCGTCCTACGAGGCCATGTACGACCTGGACGAGGACTCGGGCGAGTACACGCTCAAGGACGAGTACGTCGACATGTACGTGACGTACGTGGACATTGAGGCCGGCACGGGCAAGTCCATGGTCGCGCACAAGCGGCTCATGGCATCCTACGGCATCGCCAAGTCGCTGCTTAACGCGTCGATGCCCATGACGGACGTGCTCTGGCCGCAGCTCGAGACGGACGTCGTGCTGCCCGCCTACTTTGGCGAGGAGAGCGCCACCGTCACGGACACGCAGAGTGATTACTACCACCTTATCAAGCGCATCCTCGTGTCCACGCTGCCCGTGCTCATCGTCGGTGCTGTTGTCGGACTCGCAGTGTTTGTGTTCGGGTTTGTCCACCTCCGACGCCACGGCAAGGGCAGCGCGGCCGCCATCAAGACGTCGGCGGGGGCGGCCGTTTAAGTGTATCACTTGCTGGAGACTATCATCGTTTTGTGAGTTGTCAGGAGCTTCTTCATTCGGTCAATCGAACGTACGCTTAAGGTACTGTCATCTCCTTACTGGTGTCCGTCCTTCACCCAGCGCTCCACGTAGTCCTTGTCGTAGTTTGTGCTCGCGCCAGCAACTCGCGGCGGTTATGCACGCTGGGGTAGTTGTCGATCGTGCAATAGCCACTTGACCATCTCGCGGTGGCCATTCGCAGTCGCTCCGTTCATCTCGCGGACGGTGCAGCCCGGCATTCGCGTCGCATGAACCCATCGGACAGCCTCCAGGTTGCCGCTCTCAGCGGCGCCGTCCATGGCGGCTTCAGTTGCTATGAGCCGGAGCCACGGGTAGTCTGGCTGCTGAAGCCACTCGACATCCGCCTTGAAATAGCGGGCGTGCTCGTCCACTTCAAGGCGACACCAGGCGCGAGCCGTGGCAGCATGAGAAGGTGAGCTGCCAAGCTCGATATCGCTGCCAGAGTCGCTGCCAATGTCGCTGTCATTGACTTTCCGCATCATCTCCTTCGACCGAAATGCTGCTCGACAAGCGCGTCTACATAGCTAGTTCAACCAGGTCCTAGAGAGATGGTAACTGGTTGCAGTGGTGAGCGCATATGTTGTCTCCTAGCCATCTAGGCTGCGTCTGCGACTCTCAACGAGGCCGAGCGCTCGCCAGTTGCATGTTGATCTAGCCGCGTCCGCTTTGTCGCGTTGCGCGCGGCGGCGGCCCAGTCCAGACGCCACAGCCATGCCAGTTGGGCCACGGCGCACAGCGCAAAGCCCACGACGTTACCACCCCAGAGCCCGACGATGCCACCGTCCAGAGCGGTGGCGAGCCACCAGCCCACTGGGACGCCAACTATTACGACGAACATGAAGCTGGTGATCGCGCTGACGAATTGCTCCCCCATGGCTGAAAGCGCGGCTCGCGAACCCGAGGCCAAACCCGTTGCCACCAGTGCCGGGGAGAGCTGCTGGATCATTTGTGTCGCAAGCTTGACGGCTGCTGCGTCAGATGTGAAGATGTGAGCAAACGGCGCGGCGACAGCTTTCGAGACCAGCATCTGGAGGATTCCGATGCCCAAGCTCGCCGATATGACGAGCTGAGAGAGAACTTGCGCCCGCTCACTCTGGCCACTCCCCAGTGCGTTACCGATACGAACAGCTCCAGCACCGGCCAACGCGTCTAGTGGCACTGACACGAACCAGAACATCGACAGGAAGATGCCGCTCGCGGTCACTGCCGTCGCCGCCTCGGGCAGCATGCCCGTGATGATGGAGAAGATCGTGACGCCCATGGTCGAGAACCCCATCAGGAGCACGCCCGAGCCCACCAACGTCTTCATTTCCCACGCAAGAGTACAGGCCGCACGCGGTTGCCACCCCGGCCAAGCAGCAGTAAACGCATCGCTCCGGAGCATCGCGACCACAAGAACCGCGCTCTTGATCGTGTACGTCACCATCGTGGACAGGGCGATGCCGACGAAGCCTAACGGTGTATAGAAGGCGAGCCACCAGACTAGCGGTGTGCTCACCGCCCACGACACCGCTGACGCAACCACGCCGGGGATAGCGATGCCCTGGGCGCGCAGAGAACTCATCGCGAGACTGCTGACTATCAGTGAGGGCAACGCGCTCGCCATCGCGACGAGGACCGGCCTGGCGATCTCAATGATCTCACGGTCTTGTCCGAGCCACTGAAGCACCGGTGCAGCACTTACTGCAACGACCACGAGAAGCGGCAAGAGCATCGTGCTGACCAACAACCCGCCCTGGAAGAACAGCCAGAGTTCGGCGAGCCTCTTCCCGCCGAACGCCTGTGCGCAGAGAGTATCCACCGCAGAGACCACTCCGAGCACAACCGCGGACAGCAGCATGTTTGGGTACATCCCCGTGAGCGTAAGCGCGGCGAGGACGCGCGTATCGGCTCCGATAGACGTGTGGCCGATCATCATGGAAAGTGACATGTCGGCCAGCGTCTCGGCAACGGACGCCATCAAGATCGGCACAAACAGCTCGACGATCCGCATCACTTCGTGGCGCATGATGCGCTTGGCGTATGCGTGATAGCTCTCGCCATCTCGTAGAGACGACGACGGCGAGCACACGGCAGCAAGAGGCTTCGTTGATAGAAGAGGCGTGCACTGGTCATTGTAGAGCAGCACTTCGTCCGTCACCCGGTCGCCCTTGGCGAGAACGGCGCGCAGTGCATCGATGACCGGCAGCTGGTGCGCGTCGCGCTCCACATCGATGTCGAGACTCGCCGAGAGCTTCATTCTGCAGTGTTGGTGGGTTCTTTGATGCCTCTGTGCGCGCCCCGGCGCAATGGCGAGTGCGTATGAGCACGGGCTGTCCGTCCATCTAGGAGTGATGGTCAGCATCCGATCTCTCGTGATGGGCATCACGCGCAGAATGTAGGTCGCTAGTCTCGTCAACATGATCACGTGTAAATGTCGGACTCAGTGCGACGCAATGATGTGATCGGTCGGATTTTGCTTGGACTTCACTGGATCAGGCCGGAGCTCCCGCAGCTGCATTCGCTCTATCTGGACTTCCGCTTGGTGCGATGAGCTGCTTCACACAGTACGTAGAAGCACCTCAGCACGTCCGCAGCCCGACGGAACTGCTTCGAAAGTGGCCTCCATTCGTGTCGACGCCTTACGTCTGAGTGACGCCAAACAGCTCGACCAAGGTCGCCTTGAACACGCCAACTCCCGACACCTCGTCGCTCGACGGCTGCGAGCGCCAGCGGTCCTTGTAGAACGCAAACGGATGTGGACCGTGCTCGGGGATCGCGTCCGTCGCCGAAAAGACGGCCGCCGTCCGGTTGCCTTCGGGCGCACTGGGTTTGCCCTCGTCCATCTCATCGTCGCTGTCGTCCGTGTAGTAGTAGTTGTAGTCTTCGTTGATGAAAAGCGGCCACCTGGGCTCCGTTGCTGAAACGTCATCGTCGGGGATCTCGCTAGTCGTCTCGAGCCAGTACTTGACCACCCCAGCTAGGTCTTCGGGTTCGCGGTGGTTGCTCGTGAGCTCGGACATCAGCTTTTCCTCCCACTTCGAGTCGATCTTGTCGCTGTCGGCCCCCGACTACCACTTCTTCTTGCGCTCCCCCGGTGCAACCAGTTGTCGATTCTTCGAATGCAGCAGCTCCGAAACCAAGTCCTTCTCACGCGTCCGTTCGCGGATGAGGAATAGGTTCTTTACTGGGTTGATACGCTTGACTCGCGGAATGGACAGCGCCATGCCACCCCACAGACGGAATTGCGCCTCGCACGTCGTTGTGTTCACCTCGATCGACAGGATTCGCAACGCCAGGTCCGGAAGCACCGTCTGAGCATGTTCAGCTTTGAATGCCCGCCAAAAGCCCAGCGCAGACCCATCGGCTTCAGCCGCAACTACTGTCGAGAACTCGCCCGAGACCCACCGCTTCATGTCGTTTCCCACATCGCCGTAGTCGTCGCCGACGAAGCGCTGGTAGTAATACACCGCAAAGTAGCAAATGTGATCAATATTGGTGACGTTCGTGTCAGCTTTTAAGGCGTTGCGTGCCTCGGTCACATGCTCAAGATAGAGGAAGAAGCCGAGCATGAACAACGGTTGCTCGTAGCCGCGCCACAGCTTCTCCACGCTTTCGACCAAGATATCGCCGAAGAGCGACGCATGACGAGCAAATGCGCGGTAGGTATCGCGCAGGACGGCCACCACGTCCGCGACAGTCGCTGGGCGCTGACGATGCAGGAGAAAAGCAGCCTGGGCGAGTGAGGCAACGACTTGCTCCGCTGCCGCTAGCTCGTCCCACGACTTGTCCTCGATTAGAGCGCGAACTTTTGGCGGGTACCCTCGCTCGTCGCCACGATGCATGACCGCAAGCACTCGCAACGCCGCCCGAACGCGCAGGATGGAGGCCAGATTCGCTTGCATAGAGGCCCACTGTGATCCATTTAGCAGGAGGAGTGGAAACGCTTTCCCGTAGACGTCATGCATCTGCTTGTGAAGCTCCTTCTTCAGGCTCGGGCGCACGTTGAACGCCAACGCGACAGTTTCGGCGCGGCTCACCACCTCGTAAAAGACTGTAGACTTGAGCAGTGATTTGATGAGCACGTCGACGTCTTTGGTGAAGCAGGAGAGGAACACCGTTCGCGGCCAGCACAGTGCGAGCAGGTGTCTCGAGCGCTCCGTCGTCTCATCCTCGATATTCTTCTTCATCACGACGGCGTCGATTCGCTGCTGCTTCTCTGATAGACGCTGGATCCAGTCGTCAATCTGCGCGGCACTGACCAGCATGCCCCTCACGTCGCGATAGCCGACATGGGGCATTGGATACGTCAAAAGCGTCTGGTCGTGGAGCGCGAGGTCCCAATGAATGTGGTGCTCTTCGACGATTTCCCCCACCAAGTCCACAATCAAAGTTCTCGATTTGTTGAGTCGGCCAGCGGCACCGGCCAACACTGGGTGCTGCTGCCATTCTCGTTGCGTCTGCTCGCTGTCTTGGCTTCGTTTGAACTCGGCGTACTACTGGAGAATACGCCCGTCCAACTCGGCCTTGCTTGGGATCTTGAGCTTCGCGCCACTGGAATACCCCGTGATCAGGTCAGTCGTCGTCTTCCGCTCGATAAACGAGCTGGGCAGGTCGTTGTTGACCTGGAACTCGATCATCATGCGCTCAAACATGAGCTGAATGTTGAACGCGGACGGGATCGGCGACGACACAGTCGGCTGCACCTCTTTCATCGGCTCTTTCTCTCCGAAGTCGTCCGCCGTGGGCATCTTGGAGGCCGTGGCGAGGAAATGCAGGAGCACCTTGGTCATCTTCTTCTCAGCAAAAGTCGCGGGAATGTTGTTGTCGATGTGGAAGTAGAGCAGCAACCCGTCGAGCTCGTCCCGAGTCAATTCCTTTGGCTTCAGCTGCGCTGGACGCGGCTGTCGCTGTCCATGGGCCGGCAACGAGGCGCTTATACTGTTGCGCGCCGCCCCCGCTCGATACTGGGCGCTCTCGGCGTTCAGGATCGCGGCAAACGCGCGGCGGTCGTCGCCGTTGCTCGACCGCTTACGCGCTGGCGCCCTCTGCAGCGCCTGCTGCCGCTGTCGCCGCTCCTACCGTTGTACTTGCGTTGGCACGGGCGTGGCCACTCCCTCGTAGAAGTCGCACTCGCGCAGGTACTGAATAAACTTGTCGCGCGTGCCCGCGGTCCGGGCGGGCGCCGGCACCCAGCTCGGGTCCACTTCATGCGGGCCGCACAGTGGCGGCACCCAAAGTATGCGTACGAGGCTGGTCGTGGCCCGCTCAGCTCGCGGAAGTGCGCGCGCTCCGCACTCGGCTGGCGCCCCCATGTCGTCGGCGTCGAAGGATCTTCCCGGTCGGCGTCGAGATGGAAAGTGGCGGGAAAAACGTTCCTGCTCTGTTTGCGTTGTGTCACTAACACTGACATGTAGAAAAAAAAAGAAAGACTGACGGACTCACAGCAAACGATGCGCAAACTTACCCAAAGAGCGCGGCCAGCGTCGCCTTCTGCGCGCGGACGCCCGCGATCAGCGCGCGCTCTCGTTCGTCGCGTGCTGGCTCTTGAAGTACTCCATCGACATGTCCGTGCGTTCAAAGGTCTCGTCCATAGGCGAGATGTCAGTGTCAGCGGCGGCCTAGCTTGGTTTTGGGTCGATGTCGTCTTTGCGGTAGAGCGTATAGTCCATGCCTGACGTCCAGAACGTGTCGTAGTCGTCGTAGCCGTCGATGAAGAGGTGCGGCAGCGTGTAGGCCGCCTTGGTTGTGTCGTACGGCTACTCGTCGAACAAGTCCTCCGCGGCGTACTGCAGCGTATCCACCAGGCAGACGTTGCTTCCCGACGAGTCATCGCTGCTGAACTTGCGGAAGAGTTCCTCCTCCCGCTCCGCTTCGCCTTGGCGACTGGAAACGCGATTGCCATGATTGACCGCGCTCTTGAACGCGAATTCCTGGGGATCAACAACTTGATGCAGATGCTGTTCAGCGACCTGCTTCATACGCTCCTGCTCACGCATATGTACTCGCGGATCTGGAAGAGCTTGCGAGTCTGCTCCAGCCCCAGTCGATCGAGGTGCGGACTACCGACGCCGAGGTCTCCCTGCTCGCTGAAATGCTCTTCGCATGTCGTAGTGTTTACCACAACCGACAGGATGCGCACAGCTAGCACTGTGAGCTTGGAATGCGGAAGACGAACGCACTGCAAGTACCAGAAGTGGCTCAAGACGCCGTTGACTTCAGTGATCTTGCTTTCGGTCAAATCGCCGTTGAGCCACGCTTGAAGCTCTTCGCGAAGACCACCGACATCACCGAGGAAGCGCCAGTAGTAGTACACGGCAAAGTCGCACACGCGATCAACACCCGTGACGCTGGTTTCGCGAGACTGCAGCAGTTCCTTGGCATCGTCCACAAAGCCCGGATGGAGGCTAAAGTCCAGGATGAACAGCGGCTGCTCGTAGCTTTTCCAAAGCTTCTCGAGGCTGTTGACCGGTCCTTCACCAAAGCGCGACGAGTGGCGAGCCCACACCTGGTAAATGTCCTGAATCGCGATAACCACATCGGCGACGGTCACCGATTGCGCCGAATGGAAGCGGTAAGCTGCTCTATTCAGCGGCGCGATGACCTCTTCAGCCGGCGAGAGTTTGTCCCAGAACTCATTGTTTCGGAGCGCTCGAAGGTTCCCGTTGATACTGTCAAGCATTTTGGGCTCGGCACGCTTGATTGCCGTTCGAACGCGAAGCAGCGGCGCAAAGCACGCCTGAATGGGCTCCCACTGCGACTCCTCTATCTGAAAGATGCGAGCGGTTTTCCGTACGTCTCCAGCATTTCGGCGCGGACAGTCGCAAGTAGGTGCCGTGCGGATGCTACGCTCAAGTCTCGGACGATTGCACTGGCGTGGCTGGCAATGTCGAGAAACACGGGCGACCGGAAAAAGTAACTTGATCAGCGCGTTCAGGTCGTTGGCAAAGCACGACAGGAACACCGTGCGCGGCCAGCAGAGGCTGAGGACTCGGCGCAAACGGATCGTGGTCTCGTTAGCCGTGTGCGTGCGCGTCACCACAACGTCGACGTTCCGGAGAGCGCCTCTCCGCAGGCGAGTCAACACGTCGTCAATCTGGCAGGCGCTCACAAGCATACCCTTGGGGCCACGACCGCCGACGTGGTGCGACGGGTATGTCAGCAGCGTCCGGTCGCTCAGCGTCAGTCCCCAGTGGATGACATGTTGCTCTGCGATCTGCCCGACGACATCGGCGACCATGCCGATTCCCGACAGCGTCACGTGGCTGCGACTGCGGACGATCGGTCCGCCGTGTGCTTGTTTCATGCTGCCGTCCACCACTCTCCCTGAACTTCGCGCGCCTGTCGCTCGGAACCAACTCCTCCAGCGGCAGCACCACGCCTATCTCCCCGCGCATCGGCAGTTTTTGGTCCGAGATGTCCGCGACCACCGAACTAGCGCTCTTCTGCTTCTGACTAGTCGGCTTGGCCTTAGGCAACTGGGAGGACACGGACGCGGGCTTGAAGCGCGTGCATTGGTAGAGGTGGACTCTGAGCAGCACGTCGTCCGCGGGGATCACGCCGGGCCTCGGAGCGCCGAGCTTGTCGTGCTCGTATGTGTGCGCGCAGAGCTTGCACTGGTAGAAGGTGAAGTCGAGGCCCCAGGGACGTTGGTCTCGCGAAGGTGCGCCCTCACTCTCTCCGTTGGCGTTGGTGTCGGCGTCGTGTATTCCAGTGTTCGGTCATCGGTGGTCGGTCGTGGAGTCTTCTGGTCGCTTGTGCTGATCGAGGCAAATCGGGGAGTGAAGAGGGTGGCGACGCCTTCCATTTGGAAATGAAGGGCGAGTGCGTCCGTGAAGTGCGTACTTTCTTTTTATTCGGTGTTTGTATTGATGACTGCAAAGGAAGGGGAAAGCAAGGCGGGTAGGGGGTCGATCAACAGGCCTCTGCAAACTAGGCATTTTGGACCCGAAACTCACGAAATACCTAATTATGAGATTTGACATTTTCGAGCCAAAGCAATAGCAAAGCTTGTTTTTCATGTCCTATCAAATGACTTGGAACAACTCTTGGTTGGCGTTGCTGCCTTTTACTATTGGAGTGAATAATACCTAGTTCTGGCTTTTTCAGACTACCTATTCATCATCTTCTACGTATCTAGGTACTGGATCCTATTTTAAATGAGCCTTACGATCAACAACATATGTGATTGTTGTCCAAGAGAAAAACCTTGCAAGCTTTATATTTGAAGTGACGCGATTACTTCAAAATTCCTCGCATCTTAGTGTCAATACTGTTTGTTATGTGGTGGCTATAAATATAAACCCCTGTAAAAACGAATAAAAATCCTGTAATGTTGAACTATCCGTAGTTGTTTCCCTTGCGCCCGTGGTCTAATTCGATACTGTATCAAATTCGACCACCGAAGCAAGGAAAACAAATCGACGATACAGTGCACGCCAGGCCTTATGAACATGGTGTTTTTTTCAGAAAATTCATCACTTTCTGCTCTTATTGGCTGAAATTATATTGGATAATAGCACATTTCAAGCGCTTTCGATTGCACCATGCTGTGTCATTGTGAGCCAAATAATTCCAGAAAAATATCAGAATATTTATTTTTGAAGTGCGACACAACATATGAACAAAATTGCAGCA
>JAADXW010000190.1:0-31949 GCA_023337975.1 Phytopythium ostracodes
GAAGTGGAAGCGCAGGAACTCGATCGTCAACGCACCGTTCCACCACGCGCTCTTGTTCGCGTAGATCTGCGCCTTGTACTTCTTCTGCAGAGGCTCGACCTCCTTCCAGACGTAGCGTCCGAACCCATGGCGCAGCTGGGTGTTGGCGGCGCGGGTCTCTGGCTGCACGGCTGGGGCAGACTTCAGCACCAAGAACAATGGGTACTTGCCGCCGCTCATGTCGCCCAGCAGCATGGCCGTCACCCGTTCCTTCTCCTTCTTGACGCACTTGGCCCATACGGTGGAAGCGCCGGTCGGCGAGGTCGTCGTCCGCGGCAGCACCTCGAAGAACACGCCCGTCTGGTCGGCGTTATAGTTGGCGGTCACGTCCTCGGCGACCGCCCGTCACCGAACCTTCTTGGCGAACTCAATGGCGCGCACCATGGCTTCCGGCGGCGGTGTCTGGCCCTGATGAGTCCTCGCACGAAACGACAGTCGATGACGCTTCAAGAGGCGCCGGCGCCACTGGTACGACGCCGCAAAGTCGCTGCGGGGAATACCAGCGTCTTGCGCGACCTCGAGAGCTTTTAGGCGCAGCATCTGGGCCGAGACTGGGACGCCATCGTGGCGATAGTCGCTGATCCACTCGACCAGCGCCGTCTCCACCTCCGCAGGCAGCACCGTCGCGGTGCCGACATCGCGCATCCTGCACTGGCCAGCCTGAGACGCGTTTGCCACGCGCTGCTCGATGGTCTCGCGCTGCTTCTCCCATTTGTACATGAGCTTCCGCTTCTCGCTCTGCCCGGGGAACTCGATCTCGGGGAAGAAGTGCTCCATCGTCTCCTTCACGCTCTTGCTTTGCCGAAAAGGGTTGATCATGCTGAGCTTGAACTCGTAGCTGTACGGCTCCCGCAGATACTGCTTCTTCTTGCGGCCAGCGCCGCCGAGACGTGGCCTACTCTTTCTCTTCACCATGGCGACGTCAAGCTTGAAATGGTTCGTGCTCTGCCTCTAGGTGCCGCCATCAGTGGGCGTGAGCGAGCGTCGGATTTGCCGGTCCTAATTTAGTCTTGTCCATCCGATTTTCGGGAGTTTTTACGAATGCGGTAAATACCTACCTGCATTTTGGCTGCTTCGAATAGAAGGTTGTCGCCAATGACAGAACGACGCCAATGACAGGAATTTTAGGGTATTATCTATACGCCTTCTACCCTATTTTCTCCACCCCACGCTCACCATCACATAATCAGGGGTCGTCAGTGACTCGTCACTTACTCAGAGCGTGCGTGACGTCTAGATGACACCGGCTACTGGCGAAGACGCTGGCGGCGACTGGCGCAAGTTGTTGACGTCCGCAGGCGACCAGTGGGCGCAGCAGCGTGCTGCGCTGGAGCAGTCGCTCGCGCGGAACCCCAAGGTGCTCCTCGCGTCCGTTCCGACCGAGTATCAGCTCGCGCTCGCGTTCGCTGTGGGTCTGGGGCTCGGACTGGCGCTGCCGCAACTGCGCGCGCCGTTCCGGAGGTTCACGACGGTCGACGATATTCCAATGGACTTCTTTCACCAGGAGCGGCGCCTGCGCGCGGTCAGCGTGGGCGTCAGCGACGGCGACACGTTTCGCGCGCGCCACCTGCCGCTGTTCTGCGGCGTGGGCCGCTTCGACGGCAAAGTGTCGGAGAACACGCTGCAGATCCGTCTCGCGGGAATCGGTATGCGTCCGTAGCTCCTGTTGGTGTCAGTGTGAGGTTCATGAGCGTGGAGGAGGCAACATCCAAGCGAAGAAAAACTCACCGATTCGACTCTTCTTCGACCGACAGACACGCCCGAGACGGCCAAGTTTGGCAGCACCGGGCAGCCGTTCGGGGAGGAGGCCAAGGCGTGGCTCGCACGCACGCTGGACGGCCGGAAGCTGTCGCTGACGCTGCTCCACAAGGACCAGTACGCGCGCGCCGTGTGCATGGTGCACTACGGGCGCTGGCCGTTCCGCCGTAACGCGTCCGAGGAGATCCTCAAGGCCGGGCTTGCGCACGTGTATCGCCAGGCTGGGGCTGTCTACGGCGGTCGGCAGGAAGTGCTCGAGGAGCTTGAGGCGCGCGCCAAGAAGAAGAAGATCGGTATCTGGAGCCAGCGCGACGGGAAGCTCGAGAGCGCCGCCGAGTACAAGGCGCGCATGCGAGCTGACAAGCCGTGACGGGTTCGATTTAAGATGCCAAATACGCAGCTTCCTCGCCGAGTTCGCGTTAAACTGGCGACCGTAGTGCCTGGTGAGTGGCTTGGACCACGGTCAAATGACTCTGTCTAGTGGTCCGGAGCTGTCACGTGGGGCTTTTACGACCAACTTCCGCCGCGCCAGTGCTGTTCGCATATGTTGTCAGAGCCAGCCATCTCCATTTCTCAACAGAAGACAACAGTAAATACGTACGAGAGGAAACCGCGACGGTCGTGGGCCGGTAGCTTGTAGTAGTCTGGGCGGGGATACTGCTGCTTCTCCGTGTAGGAGACACGACCGTCGACATTTTGCGATGAAACGCGCGTTGCTTGGCCAGGTCGCGGAAGGCGTTCTCTTGTGGAGCCGAAGCGTCTCGCTCATGCTCTGAGCGGGTAGCTGTTTCAAATGCCGCAGGTACCGCCCAGCTAGAGCCTGGTGTAGAAGACAACACTCCATCGCAATGGTTGTGCTGCTGGCATCTTCGGCCTCCTGTCAGGACACACGGACGAACCACTTTGGACTGACGCTTGAAAAACTGGCACACCCAACAACGACAGTAAACGGTTTGGCAACCGAGTCAAGAGGTGTGTACAAGTATGACGCAGCGTACCAGTGGGCCGGTAGACGATTTCTTTGAGACGGACGAACGTGTAGTATCGGTGTTTCTGCTGGACGATTGCTTGACCGCTTCGACGTCCAATGAAGCTCGGTTAACCACGGCGGTTGCAGGGTTCATGACATCATCCTGCGCCTTGTGCTCCTCCTCTTCGCATTCTGTGCGGCAATTGAGTCGCCCACGAAGTTGTTTGGACACTTGAGACCGTGTTTGTGAACGTCTGAGAGCTGCATCGTACGTACCAATCCGGTCCAGCGTCATGAGTAATCGTCTTGGCGTGTCTGGAAGTTGCTTGGTCGTATTAAGCGATTGAGTCGACGACGTAGCCGAAACCGACAGCGCGTCAACTTGCTGCAGACAAGAACCAAGTGACAACCATTAGTCTTCATACGCCAGGAGAATACGAACGCCTTAGACGTACGTAGAACGTGGACTTGCGCATGCGCGTGGCAAACAGCGGCAGGTCTGGGCCGAGCTTCATCGTCTCGCCCGACAGGAGCTTCACGCCGGGAGACATAATCATGCCCTGAAAGCCCTGCGACATCGGGTCGACAACGAACTGCTTCTCGTCGGCACTTGCGCTGGAATCAGCACCTCCAAGTAGAGCAGTGCTATCGGCGGTAGCAAAATGCGTCGCTAGGTCAGGCAAGATGGTCTTGCTGCTTCTTCTCCCAGGGCTCTGACGCTTGATCGAGTACTCCACTTCGACCGGCGCGCTCGCGTTCTCGCTGTCACCACCGGCCAACGGAGCTCCTGGCACTTGGGGGTTCATTAAATCAATTGAGAAGCGTCTTCGGTGCCTAGATGAAGCCGTTTCGTCATCCTCGCTGGCAGTTGGCTCACGCTCCCCAGTGCTTTGGGCGTCAATACCTGCTGCACCAGCACCAGCACGAGCCGCTTCTTCCAGTGGGGCCGGCGGCTCCACCTTGGGCGACGCTGTAGAAAGTCGACGCGCATTCCTCAGAAGCGTCACTACCTTGCGAGGCGAGCACCGTGGAGAATCTTCAGGCGGCACCGTACTGAACACGACGCCAGGCGGTATCGCTGACTCCACCGAACCAGGGTTTGCAGTGTTGTGGGTTGTCCCAACATGGCCGAACGCATGCGCTTTCTTCTTGTGTTGGTTGAATGAACCGAGCGATGACGGTCGCGATGCTGCTGGCGAGTCGTGTCGCTCGCCTTTTCCCATGCTTCGTGGTGTGTGTGAAGGCGATGAGTGCCTGCTGCTCGTTGGTGAACCGTAGTAGATCTCAGACGGCCGCCGCCAGTGTCTTACCGGGATTTCGCTTCTTGAAAAGCTGTCGATGTCGCTTCTGGACGGCTTACTCTCGACGGCCCGGCTCGCAGAGGGAAACACGGCGTCTTCCAACGAATCACGCCGTAAAAACGAGAACTCGCGAGTGGCAAACACCGGCGCCACTGCCTCCAACATTGATCTCGTGACCGAGCCAGCCACGTAGCCAACAAGGCGCGCGTTGTAAAAGGTCTCGAGGCTTTGAGCAACGCTGCTGCCGATGACATCGTCGACGATTGCCACAACGATGTCATCTCCGTCGAAGAGTGATTCAAACGGGGCACCAGGATCTCTGACAATTGGGTCCTCGCCATGCTCTGGAGCGCACGGGTCTTGGAAGGACAGCCGACACGAAGTTGGGTCTCGCGTGACGAACGTGGGTTCGTCCTCCGCGTCCGATAATGACGGCGATCGCTCCGAATCCATTGGGGCTTCAACGCCACTTCACCGGCATCCGACGACTTGCGTGCTTGACCAAAGAAGACTGGTTTCTTGTCGCTTGTCGCCACCGACATGAACCGGCAGCTAAAAATCACTTGTGACTGCGTCCGCGATCTCCATATTTAGATTGGAAAGTCATGCGTGGAGGCTCGGGGCTGTGTGCTTTGATGAGTGGTGCGATTCACTTGGACTGTGTGAGTTCCTGGACCATCGCCTGTTGAAACAGGGTCGTGCCGACTGTTTCCCGCGCCTTGGCCTCCTTCTCTTTGCGAGCCCTCGTCTTCATCTTCGACATGATCAGCTCCCGTTCTGCATCTTGCACGCCATCCACAAGCTGCTTCCGCTTCTTTTCGTCCTCAGTTGGCTCCTCCTCCGGCAAATCTGAGGACTTCTTTGACCGAGGAAGTAGTCGACTTAGCAGCCCCTTCTTCTTCTTGGGCTTCTTTTCTTCTGCTGTACTCTTGGTTACCAGAGTCTGCTGCGAGTTCGCGTCCGAGGAGCGCGCTCCACCACCAGAGACGAGATCACGACTCAACGGACGTTGAGCGGCCTTCGTCTCTTTCTCTTCCATTTCTCGGAGCTGCTCCTTTAGCTTTATCAGCTCACTCTCGAGCTCGAGCTCTCTGCGCTTGTGCTGTTGCTCGCGTTCAGCGAGCCGCAGCTGGTGGCGTTCAGTAGCTGACTTGAGTACGAAGGGCTGCTTTGTCGTGGACTCCTTGGTCTCCAGGTTGAAGAAGATCTTGGCGTTCGCTTTCTCGTCCCAGATCTCGAGCCAGTCACCGACCTGTTCGAAGCTGGACCATGGGATCCACGTATGACCCTGCTTGGCACCCTTGGCGTGGGACTCCGTGAAGCAACGCTCGCAGAAGCCGTCCCCGCACAGGTTGCATAGCCTATCACTGCGGCGCACGTCGCACTCGATGCAGTAGGCGTCCTTCTCGCTCTCAAACTCCTCTTTCGTGATCTCAATTGGGGCGTAGATATGCTCGCGCTTGATACGGCTGTTGCCGTGGATGCGATCGAAGCACTTGCTGCAGAGTCGCTCGTCACACTGCTCGCAGTGCCGAGCCGCCACAACAGAACTGCATTCACTGCAAAGGTGAGCGCCGGTCTTGAAGTGAAGCGCGCTCGTCACGTGCTGCAGCCCCAGCGCTGTTTCGTGTGCTTGCGGGAAGCAGTCGTCGCAGTAGAAGCAGCCACGAGTCTCCGAGTCCACGCCGGAGTGCTTGGATTTGGAGGTATCGTCACTAGCAGCAGCGCCAGGAGATGACTCAGCAGTAGCGTCTTCTTTAGACGCAGCGGAGGTATGGCACTCGTAGCAAAAGTAGGTCGCAAGGCGTCGCTCCCCGGCCTTGCCAGCTTCACTGCATCCAAACTGCGATCGGCATCGACTGCGGACCTCAGTCTTGACGAGCGCCTTAAAGTCGTGCGCACGTTTTGCCGAGGCAGCGAGCGCTCCGTAGTGCTCCTGCGTGAAGCAAGAAGTGCAATAGGCCGACGGTTTCAAACCATTGACACAATCGACGCACTGCTTGGTCGCTCGAACCGCCTTGCAGATGCTGCACATGCTGTCATTCCCTTCTTGAGCGGTAGCCTCTTGACTGGGCTTTCCGTCCTTCGTCTTCTCGTCGGTGTCAGTTGTAGACTCGGCATTCACACTCTTTGCAGGTGGATCGGGCTGCTCCTGAGATTCGTCGTCCGCTAGCGTTGCGGCGGTTGGCGGTCCATCGGGATCAGTCTTCTCCGGCGGCAAATCCCAGCGACTTTCGCCTGTTTGCGCATTGTAGAAGTAGTCGTTCCCGTACTCGTCACTCAACTTTTCCCATTGTGAGGGCACCTTTTCACGCTTCAGTCTGTCATCGCCGCCGTCGAGCTGCGGTTTCTTGCGTTGGGGTTCTTGCTCCTTCTGTGCCTGTTGCTCTTGTTTCCGATACATTGCCGCTTCCGCCTGAAACTTGGCCAGCTCGGCCTCGCGCTTAGCGTGGATAACCTTCATTTCCAACTGCTTGGCTCGCCGGATCTGAATCTCGAGCTGTTCGCGCTGGTACTGTTCCTGCCACTGTTGCTCCTGCTCCTTCCACCTTCGCTCTTGGATATATTTGGCTTTTAGCTGCTCCATTTTCCGCTGCTGACGTCGACGGCGCACTCTTCGACGAGCAAGGAAGCCTCTCGCGACTCGCTGAAGCAGAATCGCAGCACGCTGCTCCCGCTCTCGCTGCTGCTTTTCGCGCAGCTTCATGACCCAAAACGCAGCTCGGCAGGCATATCCTCGGTAGTAGCGTTGCAGGAAGACGATCGCCCGGTCTTCTTCCTTCATCTGCTGCTTGGATTGGCTCACTTGATTCAGCAGCCAGTCGTACTCGAGAGCTGTAAAGCGCTTTGCGCCGACGGTCTCCGGGTTCGTGAAGTAGCGCTTCGCCACAAAGTCCAGCAGTTCAGACGAGCACTGCCGACGTGATTCTTGAAAGTGGCGAGACTGCTCCAGCTCCACAGTTGCTATGGCATCCTTTAGCAGCTTGACCATATTGCGCACTTCGACTCCACGTACACGCTTCTGGATCATGATTGCTGACTGCTTTCGTCGTTGCTTCTCTTCTTGCTTCTTCCATCGAAATGCTTTCACAAAAATGCGAGCAGCAACTGACCGAGCCCAGCACTGGATCCTCACTGCAGCTACTCGCCTCTGCTCTCGCTCAAAGAGCAGACGTTGTCGCTGCAGCTTGGTGAGTTTGGATCGCATCCCCTTCTGAACAATGATGGTAGACCGTCGTTTGTGTCGATAGCGCTTCTGGACAAAGTATTGGCGAACTTTGCGTTGAATGGTGATGGCCGCGACGTGGCGGCGATTGCGCTCGTGTTGCAGTTGGTACCGCTTCGTCTTCGCGACGTAGACTCGATAGCAGCACTGAATCTTGAGTGCAGCGCCATTTCGGCGTTCTTCTAAGCGGTTGCCCTGCGCAACGAACCGAAGATGAAGAGCGTACCTCCCCTTACTCTTCCTCCAGCTGGCTTGAACGCGGCGTGCAGCCAAGTCCAAGTGCTTGGCGCGAAGCCTTCGTCGATACTCTAGTCTCCCAAACCATCCGCGAGCTACTCGCTGGATTGCAAGCACAGCTTCTTGTCGGCGTTGCTCTTTCAGTGTCTCAAGGCAGAGACGCTCCAAACGTGCTTGTTCTTCGAGAAGCATTTGCTTGCGATCCTTGAACCGTTCCTGCAGTGACCAGCGTGACTTGCATTTGCACCACCACCGTTGAAGCCGCTCCGCGCTCTCGCTCCTTCGTACCTGGAGCAAACGCAAGTCGCTTAGCTGCTTCTTAGCAGCAAGTCTTCGTGCTTGGCATTGAATCACAGTTGCTGCGCGCCTCTCTTGTGTCCGTCGTCGAGCAGCTTCAGCCCGTTTCTTGGCAAGATCGGCCCTTGCCAAATGCATCCGCCACTGCGTCTCGATTTTTGTTGCCACTTGGCGCTGGGCAACTCGCCTGCGGACTCGGTTCTGGACAGCGAGCCGTCGAAAAAAGAACTGGATGCGCCGCGCGCAGTGGTTCTGTAGCATCACGTTGAAGCCGAGGCGCAGCGTGCTCCATAGCATTGTCGTGCCGTAGCTCTCGAACCGCAGCAGTTGCTGGATCTCCATCTTGCGCTTGTACTCGGCATCGAGCGAGGCTTGCTTTAAAACCGTCGCCAGCGCCATCGCACGCCTCTTACGGAATCGCCATTGGATGATGGCAGCCGCGCTGTTGCGTTCCGCATCTACCATTGACCGCGCGACCACGCGCCATCGAAGAAACGCGCGCTCAATCGTTCCAACGTACGCGTCGCTGGCCAGCCTCTCGAACAGTTTGATCGCCCGCGCCTGGGACTGCTCGAACACGACCTGCTTCCTCTCTTCTTTTTGGGCGAGCTCATTTACGCTCTGCCACCGTTCGAACGCCGAGAAGAGCAGTCTGTGCTGCAGCTTCGAGAAAATCTGCGTGATGGTAGCGACGCCCTTCTCTTTGCAATAGGAGCGCAGCTCAAGGTTGCGTTGGAACAGGAACGTCAGCGGCAGCTTCGCTCTCTCGGCTTCGATCCGGGCAGCGACGTCACTCTGCGTACGGGCATTAGAGTGTCAGGAACGCACAGGTACAATCAGATCGAGCCAAATAGTTCGTCGACTCACCTTGAGTCGCTCCTCGTCCTTGTGCAGCATCTCAAGCTCCTTGGTGTACTGCTGCAGTTGGCGCGCATGGGTATTGACTGGCGTCTTTGGCGTCGCGCTTGCCGCGGACTTCTTGGATGGTAATACCGGGAGTCTGCAGACTCCAGTTAGTCATCAACCGGATACCAAACGGCAAATAAACAACCATGCGCTTGGACTTACTGCAGAGAAAACGCCTGTAGCCGAGTCTTTTGCGTCTTGCGAAGCCTTTGCGGCTTCCTCGGCTTGACCGTCGCTTCAAAGTCTGTTCTGACTGCTAGCCACGCTGGGGATTCCACTGCTAGTCCACCTGGATTGGTCGCGCGGGGTCGCATCTGCTCCTGGGCGCAGGAAGGCGACACAATATTGCGTGAGGCTGGCGGGAGCTTGAGCGGCGTCGATCCATCACCTGGCACGTCTTGGTTGTGACTCGCGCGGGTCGGCGTATTCGCTGGCCGTCGACGACCGCGATTTCCACTCGCGAGTCGGCCATTCTTCGTCACATTCTTCTTCGTGGTCGTCGATCTCTTCTTGTTCGACTGCAATCCCGCACCGTCCCTCCTCCGTCGACCGGAAAGGCCCGCGCTCCGCTCTTTCCTCCCGTCATTCGCGTCGTCGTTCACGTCCGCCGCCGACGCCGAGGAGCACGAGGACGAGGACGAGGACGAGGAGCGACCCCAGTCGAACGGCGCGCGGAACTCGTCGATCGTCGAGCTGTCCACGCGCAGCCACGGGTACTTGGCCGCCAGGTGCGGCGCCAGCTCCCAGCGCGCCATGTCCCCCATATACACCGCCGCTTCCGTCCTTTCTCGGAGGGAGGGGAGTCGAGGAGTGATGGTCACTTCAACTGCCGCGCTGAAACGGCTCGCTCTACCTTTTGATTGGGTAAAATATGTAATCACCATGTATGATTCGCTGAAAATAGTCAAAGCACCTCAAGGCTTCAGTCGATAAAGTGATCCCTATTGGGAAAGTGCATGGTCTCGGGTCGCTAGCTGGAGGTGATGCTGGGCCGTCGCTGCGGCGGCGCCGTGAACCACTCGAGCGCGAGCGCGTCCTGCGCCGTGAGGCGCTTGCTGGGATCCTTCGTGAGCAGTCCCTTGAGCAGCGCCTTGCCCGCGGGCGACACGCTGGCCCAGGCCACGTCCCCCTCCAGACTTACGTCCGCGTGCAGCGTCTTCTGGATGATCTCGTTCTTCGTCTTGCCGTAGAAGGGCAGCTCGCCGCGCAGAAGCAGGTACATGATGACGCCGACCGACCATATGTCCGCCTCGCGCCCGTAGCCGACGAGCGACAGCACTTCGGGCGCCACGTAGTTGAGCGTCCCGCACGGCATCTTCATGATCTCCTCCGGGTGCACGAGCTTTGACAGCCCGAAGTCCGCGATCTTGAGGTCGTTCAGCTGGTCGCCGCACAGAATGTTCTCGGGCTTGATGTCGCGGTGCACAATGCCCAGCCGATGGAGATACGCGACGGCCTCCAGCAGCGGCTGCATCACGAGCCGCGCCTCGGCCTCCGTGTAGCGCGCGCGGCCGACGATGCGGTTGAACAACTCGCCGCCGCCGACGAGCTCCATGACGATGAAGATGTGTTGCTTGTCCTCGTACACGTCGTGCAGCCGGATGATGTTGGGGTGTGTCACGAGGTTCAAGATCGCAATCTCCGTGCGCAGCAGCTCGCGCTCGGGGCCTTGCAGCTTGCTCTTGTCGATGATCTTGACCGCGTGGGTCGCGCCCGTGGGTTTGTGCGTGGCCTCGCACACCTTCGAGAAGCGCCCGCGCCCAAGTTGCCGCCCGACGGCGTAGTATGCGTCGATAGAGACCTTGTCGGTGGC
Organism: Phytopythium ostracodes; assembly: GCA_023337975.1. Lineage (NCBI taxonomy): Eukaryota > Oomycota > Peronosporomycetes > Pythiales > Pythiaceae > Phytopythium > Phytopythium ostracodes. The sequence goes on from JAADXW010000190.1 coordinate 10,548, forward strand.
CTGGCGCAGCGCCGCCGTCCACTGTTGCTGGCTCTCGAGCGACTTGGTGTACATCGTGCGTTTGACGCGCGAACTCCCGGGCTCCGGCACGATCTCAATCGCGTAAAACTTCACGTTCTTCTCTAACAGAGCCTCCTGCGGCTCGGCCTCCACGTAGCAGCCGCACATGAACGTCACTCCACGCGGCGCCGTGTCCTCCTTGTTCCTGCTCGACGGCAATCAACGGGTTAGAAACAATCATCGCGATCACGGGACCGGTTGCCACGGGTAAGAACGTACGCGTAGTAGTAGAGAAAGTTGCCGTGCAGCACGTAGTAGCGCTTGATCATTTGACGCAACCGCGAGCCGCGCTTCCAGAGGTCGCCGGCCATGCGGAACTGATCCTCGTCAGAGTTTTTGACGCTCCCGCGCTGCTTGGACAGCGTCACCGAGTCATTGCGGGCCAGCGCCGCCGCCGAAGGGAACGAATTGCGGGAGACAAGACCGCAGGCCATCGGCTTCGTAGGTGCCGGTGTTGTCGAGGATGGCGAAGACGATGTCATCGGGGGAGGCGGAGGAGGAATCGACAGTACGCGTTCGATTTCCTCCAGCGCGGCTTGGATTTTGGTCTGAACGCTCTCGACTGAACACGCCGCCTTGGCCTCGAAGAGAAGAAGCTGCGTCTTTTCCAACTCCTTGCGGGTCGAGCTCTCAGCGAGTGACGCACTCGCAGCGCGCTCTCGCGAGTGTGAGCGGCTATGCCATCACCATCCAGCTGTCAGGATCGACACATCAAGCAACTCCAGCAACGGACAGATGCCGTATCCACGACGTACCTCACATGGAGATTCGTGAACGAGTTGCGCTTTTTGCGCATGTCCGGGAGTTCTGTACCAACGATCGAAGGGTTCCCCGAGCTTCACGACCCAGAGCAAGCAACAAGTGCACAGGATTTAGCGCGAGCCATTCTGGAAGCAGAACAAGGTGGAGAAGATGATGAAAGGCACTTACGCATCGAGCGGCAAAACAGGCGCGGCCGCCGGGTCTTCAGACGGCAGCACGCTCATGAGAAACTGCTTGACGAGACGTTGGGGCGACAGCATCACCAGTTAGCCAAGTAGTTCGAGCATGGAGCAAACACCGCCAAGCGCTCACGTTCGCGATGCCCGGGGTCTTGTCGCACCAGTCGCAGAACTGCTCGAACGTGAGTCGGCTGTTCTCGCCGCGCGCTGGTGGGAACGCGAGGTTCACGACCGCCTCAATGTCCTCCTTCTGCGTTCAAGCATTGCCGTGAGCGCGTTAGAGACCAGCAATGGATCCAGAAGCCGTTAGACGCGAACCGCACCGCGCTGGTACTGTTTCGGCGCGTCGTGTCCGCTGGGTGAGGCTTAATCAGCTCAAGTGCCGACGGCGGGAACTGGTGGAGCATCGTCAAGAGCTCGTGCCGCGAGATGGAGCCGGCCCTGTCACACACTTAGCATGAGCGACGGGACAAGATCGACGACACCAACACCACGTGGCGTACTCGCTCAAGTCGTAGAGGTCAAAGATGAGCTTGAGCTTCTCCTTCCGCGAGCCGCGCAGCAGGATCGCGAGCCCGTAGATGAACTCCGAGTAGCCGATGAAGCCCGAGCCGTCCTTGTCGATCACCTCGAACAGACGTTCTATACGAGAGACCAGCAAGCATCCAAGACAAGTGAGCTCTCAGCCTTCTGCGTCCGTGCGCCAAGGCAAGCGTGCTCACCTCCGAGCAGTCCGGGCAGCGGGAAGCACCTGAGGAACGTCTCCTTGTCGACGGAGGAGCCGTTGCGTGCGCTCGCGAGGCCCTTGAACGTCTCGCGCAGCACGTGCATCTCGTCCTCGCAGAACTTCTTCATGGCATCGCGCTCCTCGGGCGCAAGGCGCCGCGTCGAAAACTCGCGGCTCAGCGACGAGTTACCCATTTCTGCAGGCTAGCTGTCGCCGAGAACAGCAGTGAAACAAAGAGGAGGGAGATGTCGCAGAGTTCACCGGGGAGCGCAACCGAGCAACGCGTGGGCTCAGGGGCGCTTTCTAAATTTGATAGCGCAAGCCACGAAGAACCAACCAGCCAGCCGCGATTGCACCCTGGAAGCAGGACATCTATTCTTGAAGTACGCTTGGATCGGGTCGCGTGCCATCAACGGCCAGCTTCTCGGGTCGCGAATCCGCTGGCGTCAATCCGCATCGCCGACCGCTTCTGACCCCGCGCGCCGTCTTCGACCTACTACAGCTCAGTTCCCATCTAAATGCTACAAGCACGGTAATTCACAGCTGCAGACACGCCCTCCTAGCACGTGGGTGCGAGGATGCAGGCGCCGTCCCATCGCTGTTTAAAGTAGGCGCTCAGAGCACGGCCGTCGTCGCATGCGTCCAGGATTTGCTGGCGGCGCGAGCTGGAGATCTGCACACCTGCGTTTGCTCGGTCGTCGAGAAGGTCGTGCTGCTGGAACGGGTCGCGCTCGATGTCGAAGACCTGGACGGCGTCCGACACCTCGCTAAAGTACTGCGCGCGCAAGTGGCCCATGATGACAGCGCTGTTGCCTGCCGGGTTGTTGCAGTAGACGGGTCGCTGGCCAACACCCTCGGCTGGCTTGCGCTTGAGCGACCGACCGATCCCGCTCTGCACGAAGCCATCGTCCGGCACGCCCACAATGTCTGCAAGGGTGTTGAGCAGGTCCGACTGGGAAGTGGCGTCGTCCAGGATGGTGCCCGCATGGATGCCAAGGCGGCCCTCGGCGATGATGGCGCCGGCCACACGCGTTGTTGCTACCTGGTCACGCTCGGGGGTCGCGCTACCACGTTCCGGCGCCTGGCCGTGGTCGCCCACGACGACGACAATCGTGTCGTCGAGCACGCCGCTGGCCTTGAGCTCGTCCATGAAGGAGCCGAACACGAGATCCGAGAAGTAGCGCATCTCGGCAAAGTCCTTCATCAGCTCGGCGTGCTGGTGCCCCGTGTAAAACGCGGAGAAGTCAGGGGCCTTGTCAGACTTCAAGAAGCGAAAGTACCAGTCGGGGCGCTCCTCGAACGGCACGTGGCTCGAGATCGTGTAATGCGTCACGAACCACGGGTTGTCGTTGCGATACGCTCGTTGTGTCGGCTTGGGGGTCAACGGGACACTGATCGTGTCGATTCTTGCTGTGGCGTTGGCCTGTGGTTCTTCGTCCACCTCCTGCGCTTGCATGTCCCGCCGCCGCTTATCGCGCAGCAAGTACGAGAGCACGCCGAGCGACAAGTCGTCATGGATGCCCCAGTAGGTCATGACGTGGTTGCCGCGCGACACATCCAAGTGCATCTCCGTCTCAGCGATCTCGGCGAGCCCGTGCATGTCGATCACGTCGTCAAATCCGTGAGCGGGCAGGAAGGTGTCCCAGTCGTCATAGTCGGCGCGCGTGCCCGTCGTGAAGATCGTGTCGTATCCCAGCGCCTTGAAGAGCTGAGGGAGCCCCGACAGTTCCGTGTCCGCCCGCCCGCCGGTCGTCCCCGTGTCGCTCACGCTGTCATACGGCACCTGACCGAATAGAATCGTCTCGATGGAGCGACTTGTGCGCCACGTAGACCACATATTGCGGAAGCCTACGCCTCGCTTCGCCCACTTATCGAAGCTGGGCGTCAGCGTCACGTTTAAAGGCAGCAACTGCTCCGCCTGCGCCTGCAGCAAGTACCGCGAGTCACGCTGCCGGAAGGACTCCATCACGAGGACTAACACGTTGGGGCGTTCTTCCGGCGCGAGCTTGACATCGAACGCAAGCGGGCCCTGGAAGCCCAGCGTGCGGCGGTAGAGCGAGTCGCGGTCGAAGAACTCGGCGATCTCGGTCTCGCGGTCGACGAGCTCGCTCATTGGCTTGACCCGCTTTCGCCGTTGGTGGTGCATGATCACGTAGTTGATGCCGAGCGTCAAGCGCACGGGCTCAGTCAGCGTCGGATTCAACGCAATCAGCGCGACAATAGACGGGGATACCCGCGACACTTTCAGCGTCAGTATGAACAGCAACGCGATTCCTGATCCAAGCAGCACCCGCGGCGATACGTGACCCCGCCACGACTGTCTTGATGATCGGTTGTTCGTGCGGTGGGTTCTGGTGATGGACGAGGACGACGACATCGGCATGGAAACAGTAGCAACGTCTTCCTCTTCTTCTTCCTCGTCATTTTCGACTGTCTCCGAGTCGAGCTCGTACGCGCTAGACATTAGTGACGACGACGACGAACGCCGCTTCCATTTCGTGCAGCCGTACTCCCATTGCCGATGGAGCGCAGTCAGCACGTCCCAGTCGGCCAGATTGATCCAGCTTGCGCCCAGTAACCCGACGAATATTGCAAGTGCGAGCGTCGGGAGCAGCGTGAACGCGGCCAGCCGCCACTCGTCGTCGTCCACCTGGAAGCTAGCGACGGCGGCGTCGCGTTCCCGTACCAGCAGCGCCGCGAGATTGGACGACACGCGCACCTGGCGCGTGCGCACGGTCACGTGGTCGATGCTGGGCGCGAGCGCCGCCAAGAGGAAGGCGATGCTATACATAACGAAGCGCGTGAGTTCGCTCGTCGTGGACGCCACTGACGCAATGAATCGTCGAACGACTGCGACGGGCGACTGCGACGCTCGTCTGCTGCTTCCGGCTTGCGTTTGACTAGCATGTCCAGTGAAATGAAGGGCGCGGCCGGCCGTGGGTGTCGTGGTGACCTTGTCGAACACGTACAGCGACCCACAGAGCGCGGCACAGACGCACAAGTCCTCCAGCAAGCCCAGCGCGAGCCCGCACGCCTCGACGAACCACGTGCGCTGCCACGCGCTTGCCCACTTGTCGAGGATCACGGGCGCCGCGCGCGCGCGTAAGACGGCGCCGTGGACCACGTAGAGAGCTACGACAAGCGCCCAGTCGGTCCAGCGGTTCACGCGCAGGAAGACGGCGACCCGCAGCCACGCGCGCTCGTGGGGACGGCCGCCATTGGCGGTCGGATTGACGCCCATTATCAACCACTTCGATTTGACAGTGCCGCTTAGATCCGAAATTATGAGATATTATAGTACCGTTCATTCTCTTTATAGAGAACCCCCTGAGAGGAGTCCAACGTGGCGCGTGTACCGTACTTGACAGAGACAAGTACCGTACCGTACAGAACAGCCTCGGTTGTCAACTTGACCGGAGACGGGGGGGATTGATTTCTCGATAAAGTATCCATACTTTTCTTCGCGCCGTGTCCCAGCGCCAAGGAAATTGAAGGTCCGCGGTGCAGCACCAGGTCATGGCAGCCATCCCAGACGAACGAAGAAGATCGCAAAAGGGCAACCGACCGAGAGAGAGCGCGCGACTCACCACTTGTTCGACTCCTCCCATCGCTTGGTGTGTCCATGTCTCGTCGGGACGCGACGCGAGAAAAAGCAAAAAAGGTTGAGAATTTTTCTACGTAACAGAAAACGCCGCTTTTTTCAATTATTTTTTCAGTTAATATTCAGTTTTCTTGCTGTGCGTCAAACCAGCCAACCGGCTATAGAAAACTTTCTTCTTGTTCCTCGTCCTCTCTAGGAACGTCTAGGAAAATATACAGGAAGGCAAGCGCGCGCGGCGACCCATCGCGAGAATATGGAACTCCGGTCGTTTCGTTTGAGGTTTGTTTCTTACTACAGTACAGTAACTGTGGAATTGTATGAACACTACGGTGCAACACGTCACAGCGACCGTTAGTTATAGGACGCGTCCGTCGTGGCCACATCTCAAAGGTCGTCCAAATATTTTCAGCTGGTTCAGTCGTCGCCTTGCGCCCAAACAGTCAATGCCTACGTACGAAGCGGCATACAGAGTTCCGAACAAAAGGCGATGGGTACCAAGGGTGGCTACAGTGTGTGCGTGCGGATCAATCGGAGGATCATACAGTACTTTACGGGTGGCTCGCGTGCGTCTGATGTCATACGCATACTGTACGTACGGTCTACCGTAAATCTTTTTGATGAGATGCCGCCTCCCCGCCCCCCGGTTTAGTCAAAAGGGCTCACGCAGAAAAAGATACGTGATGCGTTTCTTTGGCGATTACCTTACCCATTTTCGTTGGCGGTGGCCAATGTACATTTATAGTCTTCCCCAGCAGTATTGACAAGTGGTACTCATCATTTGCGAAGGTTTATAGTATTCCAGCGAGCAAAACCAGTCAGTATGAAACAATTCTACGATAGATTATACAAATCTATTAAATATTAGCGTTGTCAATACTGCTGGGGAAGACTGTACTTCCCCCATTTTCGCGTGTCTTTTTCTTCTCGATGAGCGCGTCGATGCTTAGTGTTTGTGTATACTACTATACAGTAGGGGGCGAACACGCTTGAAGAAGCGGGGGAAAACCCGTGGCCCGCCGCGATTTGCGCGATCTCGTTGGCGGGCTTGAAGTGCGCGCGCTGCACCGTGTTTTGGCCCGTTCATGAAACCAGGCGGGCGTGTTTTGCGAATTCTCTGGCTCCACGCAGCTGTTGAACCTCCCCCATCCCCCTTTGTGCCCCGCACTCTACGCGTAGTACTGTACCGTATGAATCTATACAAACGTCTAGTCAGTCGAAACCCGGGACACCGTAAAAATGGGTTTGCTTTCGAGGGAGGAGGGGGGGAGAGAGAAGGAGGGGGGAGATGCTATCCTCCTCGCTTAAGTATCCATTTTCAGAGGGGGGAACGAACGAAAACGAGAGGGAAGGTGTTCTCTAGCGGAAAAGGCGGCGACCACGGCCCCGCCCATGGGGCATAGCTCATCAAAGCGGCTTTTGCGGGGAAGCAGACACCTCGGAGAAGGAAGCGAGCGGAGGGAAGAAGAAGGAGAAGGAGAGAGACAAGAAGGAGTAGACGCCGCTTCCTCACACGAGCGCGGTTCCCCCTACTGTCGGCGAGTGTCCATAAGAGCGAGCGCCTGTCTCCTTATCCTGCCCACCGAGAAAGGACGCGATAGAAGAAGGAGAAAAAGAAAGTGGGAGAGAAGATGGAGGATCAACAGACCAAGGTGCGCGTTGTACGCGTGTGGATGTGGTGGCGGATGGCGGGGAACTAACTGTGGTGCTCGTGCGTGACCAAACAGATATATGTGCCGGACGCGGAGGTGAGCTGGGTGGAAGCGACCATCACCAAGGGCCACCTCGTGAACGACACGACCGTGGAGGTCGTGCTGGACGAGGACGAGTCGGAGGAGATGGCTGACAAGCACCCGGCCGCCGGCACCATCCGCAAGATCCAGGTACGCTATCGCGCGGTTGCGTGTCGGGTTGGTGGGAGATTCGGATGACTCACGCTGCTTTGTTTGCTTCTACAGAAAAGCACGATGCTGCTACAGAACAAGCTGCACTCGGAGGACGGGATTGACGACATGGTGAACCTCAACTACCTGCACGAGCCCGCCATCCTGTACAACCTCAAGCTACGCTTCCTGCGCCAGATCCCCTACACATACACCGGCCCCATTTGTATCGCCGTCAACCCCGTACGTCTCTTTCTCCTTGCTGTGTGCATGATCTTATCGGTACAACGTCAATAATCCCCCCTTCTTGGTGACCACAGTACTCGTGGCTAGACATTTACACGCCCGAGCTGCAAGAGCAGTACCTCGACCGCGACCGGAGCGAGCTGCCGCCTCACGTGTACGCCACGAGCGCGGGCGCGTTCCAGCATATGCGGATGTTCGGCGAGGACCAGAGTATTCTGGTCAGCGGCGAGTCTGGTGCCGGTAAGACGGAGACCACCAAGATCCTCATGTCGCACCTGGCCGCCGCCGGCAGCAACTCGGTCAAGGAGGCGTCTTCCAAGGAATCGACCATCATTGAGCGCGTGCTGGACGCGAACCCGCTGATGGAGTCGTTCGGTAACGCCAAGACGTCGCGTAACGACAACTCGTCGCGTTTCGGCAAATTCTCGGAGCTGCAGTTTAACACGATCGGCCAGCTCGTGGGCGCCAAGTCGCGCACGTACCTGCTTGAGAAGTCGCGCGTGTCGATGCAGGGCCAGGACGAGCGCAACTACCACATTTTCTATCAGTTGCTCGCGGCGCCCGAGGAGACCACCACCAAGGTGAAGCTCGCAGGCATGCAGGCATCCGACTTTCCGTTCATCCGCCCTGTCGGTGACAGCAACGTGAGCGATGGCATGAAGGACGCGGAGCGCTTTGCCATGACGCTGCGGTGTCTGCAGACCATGGGCGTGACAGCGGACGACCAGCTGAGCATCTTGAAGGTGGTCGCGGCCATCCTGCACCTGTCGCGGCTGTCACTGGAGGCGCTGCCTGACAATGATGATGCCTCGCGACTCGTGGGCGACGATGGCAACATCCGCACGAGCGAAATCGTCTCGGAGCTGCTTGAGTTTCCCCAGGAAGAGCTGGAGCGCGCGCTGACGCAGCGCCAAATGTCGCTGTCGGCTGTTACGGAGACGTACCACGTCCCGCTGACGGTCTCGCAGGCGCAGGGCGCGCGTACGGCACTCGGTGTGGCGCTGTACTCGCACTTGTTCTCGTGGCTCATCCACCGCGTGAACTTGTCGACGTCGGCGCCTCACACGGAGGTTGCCAACAAGATCTGCATCTTAGATATCTTCGGTTTCGAGATCTTCGAGAAGAACTCGTTTGAGCAGCTCTGCATCAACTACGCAAATGAGAAGCTGCAGCAGAAGTTCACGCAGGACGTGTTCAAGTCAGTGCAGACCGAGTACGAGGAAGAGGGCATCCCCTGGACGCGCATTGAGTTCGCCGATAATGCGAACGTGCTCGCACTGATTGAGGGACGCTTCGGTGTGCTCTCGCTGCTGAACGAGGAGTGCATGCGCCCCAAGGGTAGCGACGCAGCGTTTGCCAACAAGCTGCGCGCGCACTACAGCGACAATGATCGCTTTGATGTGCCGCGTTTCGCGCGCGACGCGTTTGTGATCAAGCATTACGCTGGCCCCGTGACGTACGACACAGCGGGCTTCCTTGTCAAGAACACGGACGCGCTCCAGAACGACTTGATCCTGCTCGTAAAGCAGACGACGTCGCCGTTCCTCAAGCAGCTCTTCCCGGACGAGCACGTTGGAGACGCCATGTCGGGTATCCCCGGTACTTCGGCTGCTGCTGTGCGTCCGCGTACGCCGCTTAAGCGCAAGAACTCGATTATCGCCGACACGGTCGGCACGCAGTTCAAGAGCCAGCTGAACGGCCTGATGGAGGACATTCGTCGCACGAATGTGCACTACATTCGTTGCATTAAGCCGAATAGCAAGAAGAGCCCGGCCCTGTTCAACAAGCTGCGTGTCACGGAGCAGCTCCAATGCGCCGGTGTTGTCGAGGCCGTCCGCATTTCGCGCATGGCGTACCCGAACCGCATGCTGCAGACCATCTTCCTCGAGCGCTTCCGTGGTGTCGCGACGTCAATGGGCAACGCGTCGCCGCTCAAGGCGCTTACGGCCACTTCCGAGTCTGACGACAACACGCTTGAGCTCGTCCGCGAGCTTCTGGAGAACCACCTCATGCCTAGTAAGGAGGGTGAGTACCAGATCGGTAAGACTCGCGTGTTCTTCCGGTCGGGTGCGCTCGAGGCGCTCGAGGAGATGCGTTCTCGCCGCTTCAACTCGGCGGCCGTCGTGCTCCAGCGGTACGCGCGCAAGTGGATGGCGATGGCTATCTTTGCCAATACCAAGCGCGCTGCCATCCTCGTCGAGGCTGTCTACCGCGCCCACCGCGCGAAGATGCAGTACAAGTCAATGCGTAAGGCCGCGATTGTTGTTCAGGCGTACACGCGCCGCATGCGTGCGCAGAAGATGCTCGTGCAGTTGCGCGAGGAGTGGCGCGCGACGCAGATCCAGAACGTGTTCAAGATGGTCGTGGCTCGTCGTCGCTACCGCAAGATTACCAAGGCGATTGTGACGATCCAGAGCGTCGTGCGCACGTTCTTGGCCGTCCGCTCATACGCTGTGCTCCAGAAGCAGGCGAAGGAGGACGCCAAGCTTGAGAACCAGATCCAGCTGCTGAAGAAGCGTCTGCAGCAGGAGCGCGAGGCGCGTATGGCGCTTGAGCAGGAGGCGTATGGCAACCGTACGTCGATGCACATGCGCAGTGAAGAGGCGCTTGAGGACGCCGACCTTGTGATTGACCAGCTTCGTCGCGAGAACGCCACCCTCAAGGAGGCCACGACGAACCTGAAGGCGTACGGTGCTCAGCTGCGCAAGGAGAAGGAGGTCATGGAGCGTGGCGCGTACGTTAACGGCGCGTCGTTCGCTGCTGCTAACCAGCGTGCGATGAAGCTCCAGGAGGAGAACGAGGGTCTTAAGGCGGAGCTTGCGCGGTACAAGACGGGTCACCGCAACCTGAAGGTGCAGCACGCGAGTGTTATGGACAAGATCTCGCTCATGCAGTCGAGTCTGACGGAGGCGCACGCGGAGCGCACGGCGCTTCGTCACACGGTCGACCAGCTGAAGCAGCACACGGACCACCTCGAGTCGGAGAACGTGGCGCTTGCGAAGGCGAACGCTCGTCTGCGCTTGATCCTGCGCCAGGACCCGGAGCTGAGCCGCAAGCACCGTGACGAGGTGCCGAAGCTTACAAAGCTTGCACTCGCTTCCAAGCTGGCCCCGCCTCCGCAACGCGCGGCTAGCATCAACAAGCTGGGCATGAACCCCGCGGCTGTTCCGACCAGCAAGGTCATTGAGCTGTCGGCGCCCACGACGGGCATGCGCATCTCTCTGTCCAACTTGCACCCGCCGACGCCTTCGATGGCGACGTCCTCGTCCACGACGACGGCCTCGTCGATGACGGAGCACCTGTCGAGTGCTTCGACTTCTTCGTCGTCGCAGAACACGCCGATCAAGCGTGCTAACTCGCTGTCGACGGCCAAGAAGCCGCAGGAGTCGACCAAGACGCAGCGCGTTGTCAACATTCGCGACATCTCGTCGACGACGGCGAACGCGACGATCACGATTGACGCGGCGGTGGCGAACACGACGACGACCACCACCACGACGACGGTGTCCCCGCCGCTGCCACCTGCTCCTGCTGTCGTCTCGCCGACGTCGCAGGTCGTGGCGGAGAAGTCGTTCATGGCGGCGGTGCTCAACGGCTCGGGCATTAACGCGCACTTGAAGCGGCAGACGTCGACGACGCCCTCCAATTCTCCTCGTGTTGAGCCCACCGCGGCCCCCAGTGCCCCCCCGGCTGTTCGTCAGCCCACGGGCGACGACGGCCCGATCGCTTCGCCTGGCAAGGTCATGGGCATTGTGCTTGAGGACGACGGATACGAGAGCGGTGACCGCGTGAGCTTCAGCGTGACGCTCGGTGTGGATCTCGCGGAGGACGCGAAGCAGAAGGAGCAGCAGCAGCAGCGCAACTCGCTCACGGGTCCGCCGGGCGGCATGGGCAAGAGCAAGACGCGCGGTCGCCGCAGCTCGTACGACCGTCAGGAATCGTATGGCGAAGGCGGCCTGCGCAACTCGTCGCTCCGCCAGTCGTTCACAGGCGTGCCGACGGGCAGCCGCAGCGGCCGGTCGCGTCGCGGCTCGTACGATGGCAGTGAGAACGGCGACTACCCGCTGCGCAACTCTTCTCTGCGCCAGTCGTTCACGGGCGGCAACAGCAACGCCAACTACGCCAACGGCAACCGCAGCAACACGGGCCGCACACGGCGCGCGTCGTACGATCGCAGCCATTCGTACAACAACGGCAAGCACCGCAACAACAACATGGAGACGATGAGCAACACCAGCACGGGCAGCGGCGGCAAGCGCATCGAACTGTGAGCCTGCTCGCTGCCAGTGTCTTGGCGCGGCGGCGACGTGTGGACGGAGTTTTTGGATTTTCGTGTTGATAGTAGGGGCAATTTCTAGGATAGCTAAGTGTAGAGACTGAGGCAGAAGAGAGAGAGAAACAATGTATATATGACGAAGAGCAGCGGCAAGCGGGACGGAAGCGACGCGCAGGCGGCACCGGACCAGAGCCACCGAGCGCCTCTGCTTCTTTGACGACTCGCGCGCTCTCTCGTGAATAGTTTTCACTTGTAGAAGGGGGAACGCCAGACCAGAAAAAAGTAGGGTAGGCAGGCATGGAATTCGCACCAGAGACAATGGCAAGACAACCTTTGACACACTCGCTCTCGTCGTTCCGGCGCCTTCAGGTCGAAGCCTCCCAACCAGTCGCTCGCTCGCACGATGTACTGTGTTACGTGCCCAACGTGAGACCCGCACGGGCAAGCGATCCGACGTTACATGCTACTCACATGATGCGAAATAAGTCGCCGACTAATCTTCAAGGACACTCCTCCTGAGGTGATTGGAAGCACCACAGGGTCTTCCGACTAATTACAGCACTGTCATCGGTGATGCTGCGCTCGACGCCACGGCGTGTGCAAGCCCATTCGCCCTGGGCGATGTCGTTCGCGTGGCTGGATCTTGGTCTCCACTCGTTGCTTGCCTCCTTGTTTAGCGCGCGCGCGTGCTGCTGCTCCTTGCCTCGCCTTCTGCGCCGCGCGCAGCTCGAGCTCTTCGCTCCACGACATAGTGAAGCCGCAGACGCAGGTCACCTTGTCGCAGCCCTCCACCTTCATGAGCATGATGTGGCAGTTGCGGCAGCGCAGGAGGCACTGGGCCTCATCGACCGCCACCAGGAAGTCCTCGCACACGTAGTGGTGTCCCGCGCGCTTGCAGTTGAAGCACATGGCGAAGTGGCAGCATCGCGTGTACAGGTTGGGAAACAGGTACAGGTACGAGAGCAGCAGCCGCGCGCGCCGCTCACAGTCTAAAATGTGCCGCAGCGCGCGCTCCACGAGCTCCCGTGTGTCGTCCACCCCGAAGGAGTCGACAGCGAACTCGACCACGTCGCGAGAGTCGACGCGGTGCGCGCAGAACCTCGCGACGAGCTGCTTGAACGCGGCCACCTTGGACGGCAGCAGCGACAGCGGGTGCTCGAACTCCGTAAAGCCCGGGTCGAAGTCGGGCAGATGCGTGTAGTCGTCGTTGAAGCAGCAGGCCGGCGTGAACGAGCACGCCTGCCGGCAAAGCCACTCGTAGTGCTCGACCATCGTAGCACACCGACGAGTCGTGGACGCGTTCTCCTGCAACGGGGATGCCCAGCGCTCCATCCGCATGGGCAGAAGGCACACAGGGCAGCGGACCAGCGGCAAAACACCGGCGTAAAAACTGTTGAGAGAGGTCTCGACGTGGCGCGCGAGGCACAGGACGCAGACGCGCGCGGGGCACGATCGGCAGCACAGGGCGCCACCGACCGAGGCGCTCCCCGCCAAGAGAATACGCTTGTCGAAGCAGATCTGGCACGCCATGCAGAATGGAAATGCCACTGCAGTAGGTGATGAATAATGCCCGCTGGTACTGTGCTGGCAAGAGCAGCGAGACGCATTGATGCAGCAGGAAGGTAGCTACACCACCATCACTAACAGCTCCTGCCCAACACACTCGGTTAGAAACGAATTCTTGAACCCATTTCTACCATGAATCGAGTGATAAAAGATTCATAATTCGACATATTCTTTTTACCAAGCTGTAAACTAAAACTACAAGAATAATATAATTTCGATTTGGGGCAAACTGGATCATGCTTATAAAGATGTACGGAGGTTGTCACAATTCGCAGTCGGCCTTCATTCAATGCACCCACAGCGCGCCGCACCGATCAGTCGTCGTCGGTGTCCCAAAGCGCCATGAGCGACAAGCTGGACACGCTGGTGATGCTCCCGCGTGCATCTCGGTCTCGCGCCGTGCTGTCCTCGACCACCTCGAGCGGGTCTTTCCGCGCGATCTCCTTGCTCCAGTACATGAAGAAACCGCAGACGCAGTAGACCGTGTCGCAGCCCTCCACCTTCATGAGCAGAACGCGGCAGTTGCGGCAGCGCACGAGGCACCTAGTCTCGTCGGCAGGCTTGGCGAACTCGTCGCACTTGTCGTGGTGCTCTTTGCGCTTGCAGTTGAAGCACATGGCCTGGTTGCAGCAGCGCGTGTGCGTGTTGGGGAACGTGTACAGGTACGAGAGCATCAGTCGCGCGCGTCGCTCGCTGTCGGCAATGTGTTGTAGCGTGCGCTCAGCAAGTCCATGGGTGTTGATAGCACCAAAGCTGTCGACGGAGAACGAGATCACCTCGCGTGGCTCAACGAGGTGCTCGCAGAACCGCTCGACCAGCTTCCGGTACTTGACCATCTTGGACGGCGCCAGCGACAGCGGGTTCCCGAGCTGCCGGTAGTAGCGAGTCGCTTCCGGCAGGTGCGTGTAGTCCTCCTGGTAGCAACACGCCGGCATCATCCAGCACGCCTGCTTACACAGCGTGTCGTACTGTTCGTGCAACTTGCGCCCCTGACGAGCGGTTGTGTAGTATCCTTCGAGCGGCAGTCTCCACCGGTCCAGGCCCATTGGTAGCCGACACGCCGGGCAGAGGATCCGCGGCAAGATGCCGGCGTAGCAGCCCGCGAGCGCCACCTCGACGTGCCGAACGAGGCAAAAGACACAGACGCGAGCGGAGCACCCGCGACGACACAGCGCGCCACCGATCGCCGCGCTCCCCGCGATGGCGGTGGGCTCCTCGAAGCAGATCTGGCACGCCGACCTCCGAGACGCCATGCTGTTCGCTGTGACAGCGTCGTCGGGACGCAATTGTGCTCGTCTGTTGATATTTAGAAGTGGGCATGGCTTCACGGCACGTCGACAGGCATCCAGCCTTCGACGCGAGTTCAACACTTGTTACCATCATTCATCATTTAGCATCGGGCGTCCAACACTCACACAACAGTTCTATACCCATATCTATCGCGACTTGGGTAAATATATCAGTATTCCGTGGGCAATTCCGTACAGTTCCAACAGACCCAACGTGATCCTCTGGGGTCACCACCGTACGTCCACAAGAAGCTGTTGCCATGATTGTGCGGCATACGCTAACCGTCGTCTGCGCTTTCTGTTGTCGACCTACTTCTCTAGTGCTCCATGGATACCAGGGGAACGTATTTCCCTCGTCCGAAGTCACTACTGCTCCTCGTCGATTGCAACACCGGGCTTGCCTTCATATAGTTTGCATTTGGGCACTACAAATGCGGGTAATTAACAGACGGAGTAGGCCGCTCACACAGTGATCGAAATCCAGGGTTGTTTGTATGCGACGTTGAAGTCGGGGTTCATGTCAAGCACCTCTAGCAACTTATAAAATGATTCATCAAATTTAATCATTATATCATTTTATACAATTCTATGTTAGACGTCACTAAGCAGTTTTTCAAAACTCTGACGTAATGTCACTCTTCAAATTGATAGCATTCTTAAAACGAGGGAAGCAAAGAATGATGGTCAAGTCCTTCCGGCGCCCCTTTCCCACCCAAACAAAGGAAAGCAAGGGCAAGGCGTACTTTCCGGGCACGGTACTCCACCTCGAGGGACGCCTCGATACATTCATTAGAAGGGACGCAGGGAATATGGGGCGCGCCCGCGACAAGGACCGGCGACACCGCCGCGACCGCGACTCGGACGGCAGCGAGAACGAGCGCAGCGACGTGAGCGAGCGGCGCCACCGCCGGCGCCACCGCTCGCGCTCCCAGGAGCGTTCTGGGTCGCGAGATCGGGACCGGGAGCGGAGCAAGAAGCACAAAAAGTCCAAGCGCCGGCACCGTGGCAACAGCAGCGACAGAGACAGCGAGGAGGAGGAGGAGCGCGCGCGGCGCAAGCAGCGCAAGAAGGCCGAGAAGATGCTGTCGTCCTTTGGGTACTCGAACGAGACGAACCCGTTCGGGGACTCAAACCTGAGCCAGCCATTCGTGTGGTCCAAGAAGTACGAGGGCGACAAGAAGGCCAAGCCTCCGAGCGAGAAGGAGCTCAAGAAGCAGCAGTTGCAGCGCGTGGAGGAGATCAAGAAGGCGCGCAAGCGCCGCGAGGAGCGCGAGGCCGAGAAGGAGGAGATGGAGCGGCTTAAGAGCGAGGAGCTGCGTCTGCGCGACGCCGAGCAGTACGAGGACTGGCAGCAGAAGGAGGAGGAGTTCCACCTCAAGCAGACCAAGGTGCGCTCCAAGATGCGCATCCAGGCGCGTCGCGAGAAGCCGGTGGACTTGCTGGCCAAGAACCTGCTGCTCGTGTCGGCGCGGGATGCGAAAGATGAGGAGGACAAGGAGGACTTTTTCAACCGCGAGATCGCCAATGTGCGCGTCGAGCACCGCCGCCCGTTCGCTATCGTCGAGGTGTTGTCCATGGACGAGTTGGAAGAGCTGCGCGGAGACATTGCGACGTACCTGGAGCTCGAGGGTGAGCACGGCGTGAACGCCGAGTTTTGGCGCCTTATGGCGCTCATTTGCGACGATCGTATCCGGCGCTTGCGACGGTCGCAGAGTGAGAGCAGTGCTGGGCGGGGCGCGATCCATGAGTCGGTGAACGACACTATCACCAACATGCTGCATGGCAAGAGCAAGGACGAGCTACGAAAGCTGCAAAAGGAGGTGGAGGAGACCATTGCGAGCGCAGAGCACACGGCGGGAGTGGACGTGGAATTCTGGGAGGAAGTCGCGCAGCAGATTCAGGTGTACCAGGCACGCGCGCGCGTGAAGGAGCTGCATGAGGAGATGCTCGACAAGCTGGCCGACCTGATTAACGAGCATGAGCAGCGCGCGTTTGAGGCTGAAAGTGAAATGGTGGCGAGCCGGGGAGATTTGGATGGACGCGACGACAGCCGCGAGGCCCGCGAGTTGGAGCAGTCGTTTGCGGAGAAGGAGGGATCATCCGCCGACCGTCTGGGTGAGGCCGACGAGGTCGCTCTAGCGTCTCAGCAGACACCAGAATGGAGCGAGAAGTACCAGCCGCGTAAGCCGAGATACTTCAACCGCGTCAAGACGGGGTACGACTGGAACAAGTACAACCAGACGCACTACGACCACGACAACCCGCCGCCCAAGGTCGTGCAGGGCTACAAGTTCAACCTGTTTTACCCGGACCTCATCGACAAGACGAAGGCGCCGCGTTTCGTGCTGGAGAAGTCCAACTCGCCCGACTTCTGCATCATTCGCTTCACTGCTGGCCCACCCTACCAGGACATTGCTTTCAAGATCGTGAACCGCGAGTGGGAGTACTCGCACAAGCGCGGCTTCAAGAGCGTCTTCGAGCGCGGCATCCTGCACCTCTACTTCAACTTCAAACGCCACCGCTACCGCCGCTAAGCCAGCCGAGGCTGCGTCTGCTCGCGCCGCGGATCCAATGAGGTATGAGGTGCATCGGGATGAGCTCGGCGATGGGAACCATGCGGGCATTGCTTACCCACTCATCACACTTCTCGCCACTACTGAACTCGTCTAGGCAACGTGCATCCGCTGAGACGAGATCACCGACGACTTTCAGAGAACAGCGACAGTGGAAATGGAAATATATTGGGCCGTTAGGGCCGCCCCATACGATTTCGCGCTGTTAGCAGGGACGAGAAGGCGGCCAAGCGGATGGTTCGTTAGTCGAGCAACCAGACCGACCGTCCTCTTCATAGTGGAAAATGTATTTACCTACTGACTACTCTTATGACCATGTGTCCTTCAGGTTGACGACGCATTCTCCTTTAGGCGTGGCAATGCGAGCAGACACCACCGGGCGTCGTACGACCTAGGTAGCGCTGCAGCAACAACTGACGCTTGGACGCTTCCAGGCCTTCGCTCTTGAGCGGCACCTGGTAGGCAGCGCCACCACGCACGGGCTCAATCTTGAAGTCCCCAAGAAGCTCGGGGCACTGCTTGACGCCTTCGCCAATCTGTTGGCACTCGGTCAGCAGGTCGAACGCGATCGCAGGCGTCACGACCGAGTCGTGCGCGTAGTCCGGGTGCGAGCGGACAAAGCGTCGCATCCACGTGGCGGCCGTGGGCAGCTCGCCGGACGCGCGCTTGGCGATCAGGCACAAGTACCGCGACACGATCGTGCGCGTGGCCTCGTCGCACTCAATGTAGTCGAGATACGCGTAGCAGAGCGGGATGAGGCCCGTGAAGTACGTGCCCTTGCCCAGCATGATCTCGGCGATCGTCATGGGCTCGCACCGGTCCGGGTCTTCGTGCAGCGAGCAGCAGCCGCTCTTAGACGAGCAATCACCGGCCTCGGGAGGCGCCAAGTGGCTGCGGAAGTAGAACTTCTCGTCCATGACGGCGTTCACACGGTGCGCGGCCTCCATATTCTCGTTGACGCGCGACAGCGGAATGTATAGGTTCAGGTCGAACGTGAGGATCACGCGCGAGACGAGCGCGATGAAGACCGTGAAGGCGGCGTTCTCGAAGTCCGTCAGCTGGATCTCCATCGACCGGAACTCCGTACGCCAGCCTACGTGCTGGTTTGTCTCCTTGGCGTCGGCGGGGAGCGGCGGAGGCGGCTTCCAGCGCACAGTCTGCCAGTTGGTCGACTGGATGTTCTCGAAGTGGTCCGTCTCACGCTCATTGTCTAGATGCAGGCGCTGCTTGTAAATGACGAGCGGGTCGCGGATGAACAGGTGCGAGATATGCAGCGCCAGCAGCCGGTCGACGCCATTGGCCGTCAGCGTCTCGAACGACGCCTCGTCGTACGGCACGTCCACGTCGTTGTACTTGTCCGTGCGCGTGTGCGGGTCCTTGCCGTCGTTGTGGTTGCAGATGTACGTCGAGATGCCCTCGTAGCGCGACTTGGGCAGCCGCTTGGTGCCGCCGCCGGCCATCTTGGCGTACTTGGCTTGCGTCTCCGGGTCGCTCAGCGGGTCAGCAACGCCCAGCTCCTGCGGCGTGCGGTCGTCCACCGATGCAGAGATGGTCGCCCAGCGCACGTCCGTGTCCGCGAGTTGTCCCTTGAGGATGGGCGTCGCGGCCGTGAGCGCCAGCAGAATGGGCGAGAGCACGCCCAAGTGGTCGTACAAGTGGCGCGACTCGCCAATGTTCTTGGCCTGGAACGTCACCTGCAGACAGCACATACCCATGCCGAAGGCCATGCAGTCCATGTGGATAAAGCCCGGGTACGGCTCGGCCGGCGGCGGCGGCGCCGTCATCGACGAGCTCTTGTGGTGGCGCGGCTGGTGGCTGGCATTGTGGTCGGCGTCATCACGCGGCGGCGCCGAGCGCGGCACCTCATCGTCCGAGCTCGTGCTCGAGTTGGCGTCCTCCGTCAGCGACGACGACGACAGCGCGCGCTTCGACTCGTACAGCGGGCGGCTCTTCTCGGCGTTCCAGATCTCCTCGCCGCCGTGCACGCTCTCGTCCTTGTCCGGCGGCATGGGCGTGTACGCGTCGCGGAAGATGGGCACGCGGATGTCGACCTTGCGCGTGCGGCGCTTGCGTATGTTGCGCGTCAGCGTCGCGAAGCGCGGGTGCGGGTTGATGACTTCGTCGCTGACATAGTCCGACTCGGCCACCGACCCGAGAGGCTTGGTGGGCGGCCACGTGAAGTCGTTCACGCCCATCATGGGGAACGCCGTGACGGACGGCGCGATCTCGTCCTCGTGCAGCACCTCGAGCAGCCGCGCGCGGCGCAGGCGCATATTGGCCTCGACCTTGCGCAGGTCCGTCGTGAAGCCGCCGTACGGCGCGCTGGGCGTGCCCTCGATCATCCAGGCGCCGTACTCAGGCACCCAGCTGCAGCCGTCGACGCACCCACCCCTGTGCGCGAGCCGCGACTTGGTCTCCTTCACGCGCAGCTCGGCCAGGATCTCGGCGCCGCGCAGCGACAACATGGGCGTGCGGCGCGATGCGTCCATCTTGAAGACGCCATACTCGAGCTCGTCGCCCCACTTGAGCTCGTCGCCCTCAATGTCCTTCACGCGGCGGTAGATGTGCAGGAACTGGTCGATGCCGTTCGCGCGCACGTGCTCGAGCCACGCCAGCGCGTCCTCCCAGTCCAATGGACTGCCCTCCACCAGGAGCCCCATCTTAAACAATAAGACTCGTGGGTAGCACGGCGAATCTGCGAATGGGCACCAGGCGGCCGCACTATGTAGCGGACCAGGGCGCGAGGTTGGACAGATAGATAGAGATAGAGAGAAGCGGCTCCTCCCTTTTAGGGAATCGCGATGGAGAAATGCTAGGAATTGGCGGCACCGAAGAGCGATTGGCGCCGCTCGCGTCAGCCAGAGTTGACCTGAAAATAAGATGAGAGGAGGGGCTATTATTCTGACAGATACGGTACGTGAATCTAATCGCGCTGGACAAGAAAAAAGGGATGCGAACGTTTGGTTTTCGACCAATGACAGCAATGGATACGTTGGCTTAATAAGATGATAGCCAACCAGAAGTCGTAAGCTCTAAAAAATGATGACGCAAGCACCACCGGCTGTCGTGATAAGTCCACCAGCGACATGACTTGAGGGTAGAGTTACTGAGGTGGCCCGCCGAGAAGATTTCTTCTCAACGGACCACCTTAGTAACCCTAAATTCATTAAAAATACCCGCATAAGGCTGAAAACACACAACGCCACACAAGAAACTCAGTATATTATTGTGTGATTGCGTAAGGCGGGGCGACATCTTGAGCACACCCCAACACTACGCGCCAAGTTATTATGAGCACCCACGTTTTGGTCCGTATCTCGGTCAATTTTATACTTCTCTGTTCCGTAAGGATACGAGCACTACGCAACTTTTGATCCTGAAAAAAAAATAGATTTGGGCAATTCGAATTATGAAACCATGGTCGTGTTCTTTACCATTTCCCCGTCAACATCAAAAGTTAACAGCAAAATAACGCGCTAAACCGCGTCGTTGCTCAACGATTTGTACGATCTGTTTTAGGAGGGAAAAGGTTTTTTTCGCATTTCCCCAAAAAGTTGGCGACAATACTGCAAAAGTTACGAGCGGCGTTGCCAATGAGAGAACTAGGCGAAGGTCCCGTATTATAACGTTTTAGCGCATCAGAAACACAGAAATAGGCAGGAGAAAACCTGAGGTTTTTACTTGCCGTTAGGCGACAATATCAAATATTGTTAATTAACATGCCTAATTTAGCTAATCAGTACAAGGTCAATTTTAATGCGGTGATTTACGAAGAGCAAACGTAGTTTTTATTCCGCAGTAGTAAGTGAAGCGAATCCGCGTTGAACAAGCTCGCTCGACACCGTCAGTGTAAATGAAGCTCGGCCGTTGAGGTAGTGAAGCTTGCGGACGCGTGGAAGTTGAAAGTCGTTGTTGCCGCAATGCTCGATGACGCAGCTCATGACCTTCTGCAGCGTGAGGAACGACTTGTTAATCGTATCTGCAGGGATGCGCCGAAAGGTATCCTGCACTGCATCAATCAAACCGTCGAGGGCGTAGGTCTCGCGCTGATATTGTACCGCCTGCAGCGCATTGAAGAGGCCGAGATCTAGGACATTCATGTCCGGCGACCGTGGCGGCTGGCAGGACATAACGATGCGCCACTCGTCTTCTTGGCCCGCAGCTAGTAGCTCCTCGTTCTTCTCGGACACGTGAGGCCCCGCATTATCTTGCTGGATCTTGATGGTGGCACTTTTGCGACCTA
>JAADXW010000191.1:0-31866 GCA_023337975.1 Phytopythium ostracodes
AACCTTCTGGCTGTCAAAATTTATTGCCGAAAATCGATGGTATTTACCTTCAAAAGACCGGTTTTGGCGCGAAAAAAATATGGCTGTGTAAGATAACATCTGGGCTTCGTATGCATGTCCATTCTGTAGTCTGACGATGCCTATAGCCGCCAAACGAAAGCAAAACCTCAACCCCTCATTCTTTTCCGCGTCAGAGAAGTAATGATAATAAA
This sequence comes from Phytopythium ostracodes, assembly GCA_023337975.1. NCBI lineage: Eukaryota > Oomycota > Peronosporomycetes > Pythiales > Pythiaceae > Phytopythium > Phytopythium ostracodes. Next base: position 213 of record JAADXW010000191.1, read on the forward strand.
AATTAAAAATTCAGAGTCGACCCTGAATTTTGTAAATTACATATCACAGCTATCAAGATTATTTAAAAATCACTTTATGCATTTAACCATCAATCCACGTCTCAAGTAGAATAATATCAAGGTCTTTTGGAGGTCAGGCTGGAATCGCGAGCTGCGCAACAACGGTTGTAACTAAAGTAATGACATCATTGAGGAGCTCTGTGTATTGTGATTCAAATGAAACTTCACTTGCGTCTGAGTCTACTGTCGTTTGTGAGCTACGGCGCGTGGGAAACAGCCACTCGATCGGTTGTGCCGCGGATGTCGACGCCTTTGAGGCAACTGCAACATCAGGGTTAGGATTATCAATATGTCACTGTTATTTCCATACAAATGACATGTAATACTTTAAAAGTTAGTACAGAAATCAGTCCGTTTTTCTTTGTAGAGCTAAATTTATACTTGGAAATTGTATGGAAAATAGTCGTCGACAACCGCCCTCCGGGGGCGCAAAATCTGCCGAGGTAGGTTGCTTTGAGCGCCGACAGCTGGCAAACCATGGCCGCTACGCACCTACGAGCGGCGCCGTTCTTATTTTTAGATACAAAACTATCTATCTGTGCAAACGGTTTTGCTTGCAAGACCTCAGCGCAGTTCACGATTCTGCCCTGACCCCTGTATCGATGGTTAAAAAAAATGTATTTGTACTTACAGATACCTGATGCAAAAATGGAGGTGTGACTCAGATCTCCCAGTCGACTCAGATCTTCGATCGTACTTAGCAGCTCATACCACAGTACTACCACTCCATTTTGCACTTACCAAAACGGCGATGACACTTTGGGCAGTTCAAAATGGACACCTTCCTGCAGCTCGTGCCAGTCGAGAGCGAGTACGACGACGAGGACCTCATCGCAGCCGCCGGCGGGCCGGAGAACCACGACGCGGACGAGATTCCGCTGCAAAGCGACCCAGGCGAGCACGAGACCAGCAGTTTCTTTTGCCGCCACGTGAGCTCCCCGGATCCCGCCCACCTCCCAGCGGGTACCGTCGCGGTGGCTACTGCGTCAGCGCAGGTAGAGCGTGCGCGGTACTTGGCGCACGCGCAGGCGGTCGAGCAGCGAATGCAGGCAGCGGAGGAGGAAGTGGCGCAGCGCATCCTGTCGATGCGGCGGATTCTGGAGCTGAGGGACCCAATGGAGCAGCTCGCCGAGTACGTCACGCTGAGTCTCGAGTCGCGACGCGAGGCCGACACGGACATCGTCGCCGAGCTGCTGGAGTGCGCGAAACACATGTCGAGCGAGGAGGACAGAGAGGTCGCGCTGCTGGGCGCATTCTTCTTCATGTGCGACCCTCCGTGCCCCAAGAACCGTGGGATCGCGCCGCTGCTCCCCATTGTGGCGGCCATGATGGAGGCGTCGAACGGGATGGACCACCCGCCGTTCTAAACCGTTCGCACGCGTGGGTTTACGATGGCATGTAGCTATACGTGCCGCTTGGTTTCGTTCGACTCTGTTGTTCTCCTTTCTGTATGTTATAACAGCCGGCCCATGAACCCTAAGCCGGTTGGCATGGTCTAGCTCGCCCACTCGAAGAAGCCACACTGACTGCCTTGCTGATTTGGACACTTGTAGAACGTGCGGCCTTTGTTCGCGCCGTTCCGGCATGTCAGCAAGATGCCTGGGAGTCCGCACTCGCAGCTAGGCGTCGCTTGGTCATCACGATCGAGTCTCCCCGTCGCTCTCGCCGTCGCTGTCGCCGTCGTCGACGTGGACCTCCTGCTGGCCTGCTGGCCTTCCTGTTCGTCCTTCCACGCGAAGAACCCGCAGCTTTCGACTGCAGGACGCGCGCACGCATAAAACTGGCGGTTCTGGTTCTCTCCGGGCTTTCGTGTTGTTCGGAGAGCGCATGGGAGGCTGTGGCCCGGACACTTCGGTGCGTCCGCGCCAGTCGACGAGGCCGCAGAGGTCGACGACGGAGTAGCACGAGGCGCCAGTGACTCCACGTCCTCCTTCCACGCGAAGAAACCGCAGCTGCCCTCTGTTTGTCCTCGCCTGCACGAGAAGAAGCAACGACCTTTGTTGGGGCCCTCTTTCCGCACCGTCCGCTCGACGCACGGCTCGTCGTGACCAGTGCACTTGGTCGTGACGGTGGAGTCAGCAGCCGACGCGTCCTGGTTCGCCCACGCGAAGAAATTGCACTGCTCGCTCTGTGGCTGCGGGCACACAAAGAACATGCGACCTTTGTTTGGACCCTCGCGACTGACCTCCCGCTCGACACACGGCAACCCATGGCCGTCGCACCGCGGAAGTTCCGGACTTGATGAGCGCGAATTTTGAGTTGGTCGATCCAGCATGCTGCTAGTCGGACCCGGACGAGGTGTTGAATGCTGATTCTGTCTTCTCGACTCGTTGTTCGACGGCAGCTCGTTCCGACTTGCACCCGCTCGGTCGTGCTCTTCACGAGGCGGAGGCGGAGGCGGAGGCCGACGTAAACCTGGTGGCTCCTCGGTCACAGGGTGATTAAATGTCTCGGAGAACGTCTGGTCAAGCACTCCAGCCCCGCGAGCCACCTCCATGAAGATCTCTCGCATCTACAGAGATCCACGAGCACTGTGAGAACACACATAGACGGATCATGAACGAAGATCAAGAAGCTCACCTGCGCCATGCATGTCTGGGTCACTTGCTTGACGTCTTTGCGGCCTAGCGCAATCGCTTTACAGTCGTTTTCCATCTGCCACGACAAGCACGACAAGTTAGAGGAGGACGAGTCGGAGGCTAAGCGGATTGGGAGTGGATGTTACGTACCGCGGCCCGAAGAGCAGGTTTCGCCAGCTCGAGTCCCATATTTTCGTACGACAGCACGAGCGCCAAGCCCAACGTGGTCGGTTTGAACTGGGTGTCGTTGTTGACCTTGGTAGCGTACTCGCGCTTCAGAATCGTCTTGATGTGCTCCGCGATGGTTGCATCCGTCCCGATACCGTTCGAGTCCATCTTGGCAATTAGGTCGGCTTCGGTCAGCAACGGCGGTGGCGAAGTTTCCCCTGTTACCATCAGCAGCGACGTCGGCTCAAACATGTCGCCTTGCTGATACACGGGAATCGCGGATGCGTTCCACTTCTCGAACTTGTAGATGTCGAGGTAGTTCCGTTCTTCCACCATCAGTCCTGACGCCGTGAACTTCTCGTGGCCGATCCGCATCTGGACGTTGGTCTGGCTGCCTCTTGCGTCCTTGCTGCAACACGCCAAGAAGTGCAGAGCGACCAGCTCATACACTTTCTTCTCGTTGACATCCGTTATCGAGCTCAGCGCAGTCGACTTGGTGGGGTGAATTGGCGGATGTGCTTGGTCGTCAGCGCCTCCTGCGCGCGGGTGCTCATACTTCCCGCCCTGAAGAAGCTGACCGGAGACGTAGGAGCCCCACTGATCGTGGTTCTCATGCATCTGAATTAAAGCCATGAGATCGGTCCCCTCCTTGAACTTGTTGGTTTCTGTGCGCGGGTAGCTGATGAAGCCCTTGTTGTACAGACTCTCGGCAGCCTTCATTGTTTGCTCCGACGATATCCGTAGCCACCGCGATGCCCGCTTCTGTAGCTCGACGGTAGTCAACGGCAACGGCTTTCGTTTTGACGACGGGCGCTTGTCGATGGACTCGATCACAGCAACTTGGTGCTCCACCAGGCTCTCGTAGATGCACAGGCAAGCCATGCGGTCAAAGAGCCGATCACGCTTCCACTTGAACGTCGTAACAGGCGCGTCCGGCTGGTCGTTCTGTTGGTGGGTCACGTCGATGTGATAGAAAGCTTCCTTTTCAAACGTCTGGATCTTCAAGTACCGCTCCACCACGAATCCCAGCGTTGGGAACTGGCAGGGACCGTAGCTGATGACCCCCTTCTCCTTCGTCAGCCCCGGGAACTTCCGCTGAATGCGCATGGTCTGGAACCGCGTGAAAGCCGCGCCGATGCGGAGATCAATTTCCGAGCGAGCGTCACACGCCAAAGAAAGTTTCTCGTCCGGGATAGCGAGGTGCTGAACTGCATGGACAATGTCGCGCGGGATCAGGGCAGAGAAGCGCGCGCGAAACACGCGCAGGCGGCGATTCGCTCGCTCGCAAATGCCCTTGACCTCGTAGGCGATGTTCTCGCCTTCGCGATCGCAATCGAGCCACAAGACCAGCCACTAGAGACCGAGCGAGCCACCAACCCGTCAGAGTCCGCTCGAATGACATCAACCGTGGCGCCACCTTTCAGATCAGCAGGGAGGTCGTACCTGGCTGTTGCGGGACTCGGTCAGGAGCGTCTTCTCGATCTTCTTCTGGGTCTCGTCTGGGCGCACCTTCTTGGTCACTGGCGCGCTGAAGAGCTCCACCGGGTCGCACGAGTACCAGCTCCTGACATACAGCAAAGTGCCGACAACGATACGATTGAGCTGCCGACCTAGACACCGTTTCTCTCTCCGGGTGCAAGCGCTCCTGCCTGTAGCTCGGTTCGAAGTCCAGCTCCATGAGGTGGCCCGTCACCGAGGTCACCGCCATCTGCACGCTCTGGCCCTGGATCTCGTACGGGAAGTCGAAGACCGCGTTGTACTTGGAGAAGCCCTGCCGCTGCAGCAGTCGACCAACGCGACCGACCGAGCGGGTGTGAGCATCAATCCACCCATCTCTTGCGCGACACACACACAGCCACACGCCACGAACCCGCTGCGCGCGCCCGGAGGACAGGATGTTGGCGATCTCCTTGGCCACCGACGGCTTCTCGGCCACGTTGAGCACCTTCATGGGCCATTCACGCGATGGCTGGCTGACTCACCGCGGGAAAAAGCGCATGTGCCGATTCGCGAGCGCGCCAAATTGAACTGCCGGAGATCTGACAATATAGCGTGTTTGATTGGCTAATAATAGAGTTGGACGGTGTTTCAGCCAATCGAACGGACTATCGGTGGAGTGGCGATGAGAGGAGCTGCTCGCTGTCAAATTTCTCTTCCGTGGGCGGGATGATGGCCCACGGCTTCCTCAACGTGCTCAAGCCGGCGGGCATCAGCTCGCACCACTGCGTCGTCAAGGTGCGCAAGATCCTCAAGACGCGGCAGGTAGGCCACGCTGGCACGCTCGACCCCATGGCCACGGGCGTGCTCACCATGGCGCTCGGCAACGCGACCAAGTTCCTGCAGGTGAGGCGCGAGCTTGTTCCCTTGCTCGACCGTTTGTTGCGCGCACGCTTGACAGATCGTGTGCCACTACCGGGTATGCTCATCACGGCAGTACTTGGACAATGGCAAGGAGTACACTGGAGTCATCCGCTTCGGGGTCACCACCGACTCGGACGACGTCACTGGGTGAGCCTGCTCGTCTCGGAGCAGCTCGCTGCCTCGCATCATGCTGCAGCAACCAACATTACATGCCATGCTCTCTCGTGTGCGATGGTGATATCCGCTAGAAAAGTGCTGTCAGAGCAGCCAGTGGCGTGGCTATCGCAGGACGAGGTGCATGCAGCGCTGCAAAGGTACAGTAGTGCTGATCGTCGAAGTGCTTGCCACTGTTGCCAGTTCTGGTAACGTTCACTATGTGTTGGGTTATTGCAGGTTCGTCGGTAGCATCGACCAGGTCCCTCCCCGAGTGAGCGCCATCCGCAAGAACGGCGTCCGCATGTACGAGCTCGCCCGCGTAAACCCGGTACGCGCATTGGTCTGCGTCCAAGCGTGTCAGACCCTCACGGTCCATCGAGCAAGGGCACTCGCTGACTGATGTTGGCCCATTCAATACGCGCATCCGTTCAGGAGATCGATGTCTCCGCGCGGCGAGTCCACATCGGGAAGATTGATCTCCTTGACTTCGTCCCAGGCCTGTACCCCGAGGTACGAAGCTGGCACGCTTGTGTTTGACGCGTGTTCGTACTCGCGATGACTGACTGCCAGCATCTGGCAACAACAGGCAAGGATTCACGTCGAGTGCGGCGGCGGAACGTACATCCGGTCAATCGCTCGCGAGTGTGGCGAAGCGCTAGTCGTTCCTCCCAATCATGTTGACAGCATGTGCCAACTGCAAAACCCCAAGGGTGATTTCTGCGTGGGAGGGACGCTCGCTGCGCTTGAACGGACCCGGAATGGCGCGTTTACGTTGTCTGACAGCGTTGGCCTCGACGAACTCGAGCAGCTAGCTCAGGTCAGCTGAGCAATCAGGCTTCTTCCGTTTGCCCTGGTGCGTGCATGGCGATTCAGTGCTAATTAGCCTCGCTGCTGTGCCTGCTACTTCAGTCCCAGCAGTCCCCGCTCCAGGCAATCGAATCGGCTCTGCTCCACCTTCCATTCGTCGTGCTTCCTTCAAACTCTGCACAGCGGTGGGAAATCGGAGGAATCGTCCGCATCTCTCAAGACGACGCGGCAGCCGAGTCATGCACCGCCGCAGCTTCTCTTCCGGACGGCAGTCCTGTTCGGGTGTACGAAGGGTCCGCAGGTCGCAGACGATTCCGCGGGGTCTCTCGTGTGGAAAAACAGCCCGAAGGCGACCAATTCATCCTGCGCAAGCGCACTTTTGTATGAGTCTGCAGCGCACTGCTGCTCTCGCTACAAACAAACCTACCGCAACAAGAAAATAGAGCGCGTCCGACACAACACTTCTACTCGAATTGCACGTCGGGGTGCCGGTTGGGCTGCGATGCGTGCATGAGGTTCTGCAGTCCAGCCGCCATGATCGCCGCGAACATGTCCATGTCAATCGGAGCACCGCCCGCGGGCTGAGATCGTCTATCCGGCTGCTGGGACGCCTCGTACGCGTACGCGGTCGCACCGGTGGGCTGCACCATCGTCTTCGCCTCTTCAAAATCAGCCATCGACAGCGGACGCATCTTCGGAGCCGGAGCCGGGCTTTCCGCAATCTCGCCGTCCTGCGTTGAAACCGCGATCGCAGCTTCACGAACGCGCTCTATATGCTCGCGCAGTGGGATCATGAGGGCAGCTCGGCACAGCTCCTTGAGATCACTGCCGCTGTAGTAGGCAGTGTCGAGACTGAGCTGACGGAAGTCGAAGCCCTTCTCGACCACCTCGTTCCTCAGGTGCAGTCGCAGAATCTTCTCGCGCTGCGGTTGGTTGGGCAGACCGATCTCAAACGTGCGCGGCATCCGACGCAGGAACGCAGGGTCGACGTCTTGCGGGCGGTTGGTTGCCCCGAGGATAATGACGCCGAACCCATTGTCGCCAGTGCTCATGTCACTGAAGCCGTCCCAGAGCGCCAGGAATTCCTGTCACCGAGACGTCAACAACGCAGAAGTTAAACCTCAATCACAAGCCCAAAGCTGCAGCCACGCGCGTGTGTCATGGCGCGAGGAATGAGCCGCCGTACCGTCTTCATGGAGGAGAAAGTCGGATCGGAGACGCCGCCGCGCTTGCCCATGAACGAGTCCACCTCATCGATGAAGATGATGCACGGCGCCAACTTGCGCGCCAGCGAAAAGGCGGCGCGAACGAGCTTCTGCGACTCGCCGAACCACTTGCTCATGATGGTGCTGATCTTGAGGTCGATGAAGAACGCGCCCGACTCCTTCGCGATGGCCTTGGCGAGCATCGTCTTGCCCGTTCCGGGCTTGCCGTACAGCAGAATGCCCTTGGGGACTGACAGCAGGTTCCCTCGCGCGGCGAAGAACTCGGGGCTCTTGAGTGGCAGCACCACCAGGTCGTGAATGTCGCGCTTCTGCCGCTCCAGCCCGCCGATGTCGGCGAACGACACGTCAATGTCCATCGGGTCCACGATGTCGCCCGCGATGATGTTCTCAAAGTAGTTGGTGTTGAATACGGGCCGCCCGGTCTTGGTCAGCCGCTTCTGTAGCTTGGACTGGCTGCTCGCGCCCTCCAGGTAGTCGTCCATCATGGGCTTGAGCGTCTGCGGGAGGGAGAATGAGAGCACTGGTCAGCATCCAGCAATACAACAGCGATCCAGCAGTCGCAGCAACAGCACACGCAGAGAGATCTATCTCATAGTACCTTGTACATGTATTTGGCCGACACGAATATGCCGTAGAGAAAGATGCCGTCGAGCACCATGCCCAGCACCTCGTCCTTGACCGACGTCGTGCGCGCCTCATCGCTCGGCTGGGCCACCACCACGGCGCCCGGCGACTCGCCGGACGCCTCCGCGCTCTTGCTGCTGCCCGCGCCCATCGGATCCGCAGCCTCTAGCGAGTCGTAAGCACCGCCTGAAGACCGGAGGCGCACGTGGAGCGCGCGTTAATCTGACGCGCGAAGAACAACACGATGGGTGACGCCCAACCACGTCGGTGGGTATATAAGACCGGCTGATAGCAGGTCGCACAATAGTGCTCCCTCGTACTTTGCGCTGTATATAAGACCGGCTGACATTAGATCGACAATACATTAGTGACCTTTCGTACTTTGCAGTTCCATTTTGGCGGCAAAGCGTCACGCGCAATTTGCAAAAATGGCGCCGACGATCAAGAAGCCGCTGAGCTCGTACATGCTCTTCTGCAACGACCGGCGGAAGCAGGTGACACAGGAGAACCCGGGTGCGTCCGCATGCTTGACAAGACTCCGTGGGTGGCGTCTGCTCGGGCCGTTCATGTTTGTTAGACGTGTTTGACGGGGCGCAGGGCTTCGCATTGGCGCGATCCAGAAGCTCATCAGCGTGCAGTGGAAGGAGCTGACGCCCGAGGAGAAAGAGGTATCTCGCATGCTCGCGCGCTTGTGTTGCTGTACGCTAGTCCATTACACTCTGACGTTGTGGTTTCGATTTGGATCGGTGACTGGCAGCACTTCGCCCAGCTCGCCGCCAAAGACAAGGAGCGGTACGAGAAGGAGCGCCTCGATAACCCGGTCGAGGTGGAGGAGCAGGCTGGCGACGAGAGCGCGAACGAGGCGGCCAAGGCGTCGCGCGCCTGCATATACCCGTTGGGTACGTGAAACCCATTCAGAACCGGTGAGATGGCGTCGCGCATGACTGAATGGTAATACATGACGTCCAACTTGCTAGGTCGTGTGAAGAAGATCATCCAGAGCGACCCGGAGGCTGGAAAAATCTCGCGCGACGCTCTGATCGCCATCTCGAAGGCGTCGGTGCGCTTTTCGCTTCTGCTCCTGTGCTACTGTGCTCGCGGCAATGTGCGATAGGTCACTGATGCGTGCTGAACCATTGCTCCGACAGGAACTGTTCGTGCAATTTCTCGGCACGAAGAGCTACGAGCACGCGCTCTACCGCAACAAGCGGCAAGTGAAGATATCCGATGTGACGCGTGCAATTCAGACGACCGGGTCGCTCGACTGGCTCCGTGAGGACTTCCCTGACGTCAAGGCAACACCCGGAGCCGCGTCTGCAGCTAAGCAGAAAGCGAAGGAGGACGCGGACAGGAAGTCGCTGCCGGATGCTGCCGCGTTCTTTCGCCCTCAAGGTCAGGCCAAGCCTGCTACGGAGTCAAACGACGCGGCTAGCACGTCGTAAGTGCTGCCCCCACGCACTGAATTCCGACACCACACAGACAGAACTGCTGCGGTTGGAGCGAGTGCTGTGCTCTGTTTTCTATTCTATCCAAGCGACAAGCACATGAGCTACGAAGAAGTACAGTGCTCGCTGTTCATGTTGTTGAAATGCGGTAAGGAACCCGACACTCTTGCTCCCACGAGAGCAACGAGCCTTCTTCCTTCGTGCGCGCCTAGAAAATATCGTTCCAGTCGTCAAACTCCTCGTCGGCGTCCTGCTCGACCTCCACGACTTCTTCCACGACCTCCGCGACGGGCTCAGCGCGCGGGATGAGACCACGGCGACCAGCGATCTTGGAGACCAGCGAACCGGGCTTCATGTTGGGCACCACGCCCTCCGGGAACTTGATCGCCTCCAGGTGGATGCGGTCGCCGACGTGGAGGCCGTTGATGTCGATCTGGAGCGTCTCAGGCACCTTGTCCGTGTAGATGGTGCACTCGAGCTCGTGGTAGATGTAGTTGATGAAGCCGCCGCGCTTGAGGCCAGGGCTGCCCTCCTCGTTCAGGTACGTGATCGGGATGGAGACCGTGCGGCCGGGCTTGTAGCGCATGAAGTTGACGGCCAGCGGCTTGTCCGTGACTGAGGCAGGCAACACCACGGACGTTAGGTATCATGACGCACGTCTTTACTCGCAGCAGAGTGGCAACGCACCGGGGTCGAACTGCACGTCGCGCATGCAGGCCTTGACGGGCGCGGCGTCGCCCACCTGCACCTCGAAGACCTGGTTGTCAACCGAGCTCCACAGCTTGCGGTGCAGCTTCTCGAACGTGCGCGTGTTGAATGCCACCAGCACCTTGGACGCGTCGCCGTCCTCGCCCTCGCCGTAGAGCACACCGGGCAGCAGCCCCTGCTTGCGCAGGCGGCGGGCCGCGCGCGAGCCCTCGACCTGGCGCAGGTCCACATGGAGGACGTTGCTGGCCTCCGTCGTCACGGCGGCATCGGCGGCGGCGGCGGCGGCAGCGGAGGAGAAGAGCGCGCAGCGCGCGGAGGCGCGCACGGCGTGCCGTTGCAGCGACAGCATCGGTCCGAGCGGTCGGTCGGTCGGTGCAGTCGGTCGGTCAATCCAATCAAACGTCTGCGCCAGCCAACGAGCGGCGGGGGCGGCGCGGCGCTGAGGCGGCAAGGGGGCCAGTATTACCTATTGATCGGCGTACTACGTCTTTATAGATGTCATCAATATATAGAGGTACAATATAATGCTGAATGGTACATATATGAAACTTATTGATATATGAAATGCGCATGGATGAAATTGTACAAGAAATCAGTTTTATAGATAGGCAGTGATTGCAGACCGTGTCACTAGACAACCAAAAGAGAGTACTGAAATAAATTCACTCGAACATGCATTCTGACCAAGAACGGCAACCTGAGAATCCATTCTCAAGCGTTCTCTGGAAGCGGTTCCTCGCGCAACATGCAACAGTCAACGTCGTGAAGCTGCGCACACCTCGTCATGCCGCGCCCACGGAGCGCCAGACTCAGACCAGCGTGAACTGCTCGTACAGCAGCGCGCGAATCTTATAGTAGCTGCTCGAGAGCGCGCCCTCTACGACGACCTCGTTGTTCATGGCGCGCTTGAGCACCACGCCGTCGTTGCACACCAGCATGCCGCCGCGGAACTTGGCGTTGAACCCCGCCTTGCCCAGCACCTGCTTCATCACGTCCAGCTTCATCTTGCCGTCGCTCAGCAGCATCGGCTCGTGCGTGCCCGGCTCGCCGGAGTCGTTCAGAGGCTGCAGCACCGGCACCGAGCTATTCTCAGGCAGCGCCACCTGGCCGGTCACGTACGCCACCTCATGCAAGCCAACCTGCGTGCGCAGCAGCACAACGATCAGAAATGGTCTGCCGTACATCATACATATCATATCAGTCGCCACCGCATACCTTCCGGAAGACAGCCGATGTGTATAGCGACTCCTTCACGGCGAGCTTGTACACGTTCGTGTCCGACTCGATGTCGATGCACTCCATCACGCTGGGCGTGAACACGGCCTCGCACAACGGGATCGAAGATTCGACGAACTTCTTCAGCTCCGCGGTCGTGGTCTCCGTGCCGTGGACCAGGATGAGCTTGCGAGGCTTCACGTTGCCCAAACAGTTGCGAATCGCCCGCCCGTCCGCCAGACCATCAAAGTCAACTTGGGTGACGCGAGCAGCGACCTGAACGGCAAACATCGAGAGGAAGTAGCGACGGCCTAGCGTTAGTATCGTTCGGCTACTCGGGATACAATGGCAGCACTGGCCCTACCTTGACGGTGATTTCGCTCGTGACAGACTTCGTGGGACGCGTTTCCGCCTCCGCCTCCTGCTCGGCACTGGCCATGTCAACGTCTCCCTCGGCATCTTCAATGATGTTCCGTCGGGCTTGACGGTTGACCAGCAGGGTCGTATCCTTGTACTCTTCCGGGTCGATGATCTACTCGGAGCGGAAGATGACGTTCAAGTGAGTTGTGTCGCCTTTACGGTTGAGGTGATCAACGGCATTGCATACCTCGCCGTACTCGTCCCACTCAATCTTCGGCTCGGTCGCGAAGAACATGGGATAGCGCACAGAGGCGATCTCGCCCAGGCCGACCTTGAACGTCCCTCGCAGCTGGACTGTGTCGCATTAATAACGGCGAAGTGAGTTAGCAGTGAGAACTGGGCCCTAAGGTAGACCCTGCGTCACAGTCTGAGTCTGACCCACCTTCGTGAGTAGCCTCGTCCTCCTCCGATTCCGACTCGTAGTCCTCGATGCCCATCATCATGTCCTCCATCGCCGCCTCTTCCATTTCCTTGGCCTTGTTCTCTGCCTCGACCCGAAGCCGCTTGCGCTCTTTGACCTCATGGAGAGCGAGCTCGGCTCCTTCAAGGAAAACCTTCTGCGTCACCGATAATGAGATCGTGCGATCACCCGTCGGGCTCTTAACAAGCTGCAGCACGCGCGACGCCAGCGATGCCGGAGGGCTAGTCGTCGTGAAGATGATGCTGCTGCGTGGGTCAGGAGCCCAGCGCACGAACAAGTCCTTTGCGAAGCCGCACTCGAGGCTCGGCGAAGTCGTGAGAACAACCTAGATAGAACACACACATCTCAGTTAGTTCTTGTGGACACACCATGCATAACTCACATGACTGGAATCGTCGCCACATACCTTTGGCTCGGGCAGGTTGTCCAGCTCCTCCAGCGTGTGGACCAAGTGGATGTGACTGTGCATTCGGAGAAATGCAGCATTAGTCACCGCGATCATGTCGTCACATTCAGGTGGGTGGAGCTCAACAGCCTATGCACGTACGAGAACTGGAACGGGTTCTGCCGCCCGACGTCGAAGTTCTTGGCAATGCGATCGTTACACCACTCCAGCATGGCTTGAGCGGCCTTTGGCGTGTAATAACTCATGTCATGCAGCAACGCGATCGGGTCCCGGAGCCTGTTATTGCATTGAGATCACCGCATGAACGGAAAAGGGTTAGCGTTGATGGCGCTAATCCACAGGCCGTGCCGAAGAAGAGCACTTGCTTGTTCTGGATCCAGTACTGGTCGAGCACGCGCATGAGCTCCAGAACTCGCCCAGAGCTGTCGGTCGGGATGAGGACGTTGCCTCCGCCTCGCACCGTCTTCAGAACCTCCATCATGATCTGGCGGTGAGGAAGGACACAAAAGAAAGACCGCGTTAGCGTTTACATGTAACCCATCTCCACAACCTCGACGGGGTTCTCGATCCAGGGCGCAGCTTACTTTGCTGTCGCGGTCCTTGAGCTTGGGCTGTTCCTTGTGCAGGTTCATCGAGTCTGTAATGAGCAGGGTCGGTCGGCTGCAACGACAAAGCAGCAAACGCCCATTCGTGAGCGTGACCGGCAACCCCATCAACAGCATCGGGCGAACTCACGTGAACGAGTCGAGGATGGTCTTCTGCAGGACGTGCTCCGAGCGGTGGTTGTAGTCGACGGCGTAGATGATGTCGTCCTGCCCACGCAAGCCAACAAGCACGCCTCGGCTGTTAGAGACCTGGCACGACAGTCGCTCTGCAGTTTTGACGGACGCACCGTTTCCTTCATGATGCGCCAGAGCGCGCCGCCGATCAGGTGCCCGGCGACGTGCGGCGTGATGACGATGCCCTCGCCCGAGCTAGTGAGTGTGAGCTTCTCCGAGTACTTGAGCTGCTTGAACTTTTCGAACACGGCGTCCACGTCGTCGAGCGAGAAGAGCGCGAAGTCGCTGTCGTTCTTGGTCTGGGCCTGAAAGGCGTCATAGAGCGCGATCTGGCCCATGCGGTGCACGGGCAGCGTCCCGTAGACGGGCGCGTCGAGCCCGAGTGAGCCCATGGCGTACGGCAGCGCGCCCATGTGCGCCATGTCGAGGTGAGAGATGAGCACGAGGTCGACGCGGCCGACCACGCGCTGCAGCGGCTTGAGTAGCTCCACGTCGTACTGGTCCGTCCAGCCGCAGTCCAGCAGGATGCACACCTCGTCGATCTCCAGCAGGTACGCGCAGCACGGGTCGCTCGACTGCACGCCGTACAGCGGCGTGAACGTGATCACCGGCATCTTCCCCTGAAAGCGTCGGGGATCGGCGGCTGTCCAGACAAACTCCAACTGAGCTGTTGGGAAAAATGCGAAAAATGCTATTTTCAACCAATCATAATACTCCAAGTACCAATTTAGCGTGTCATGATTGGCTGATATTCAACGCGCGCTCAGGTGGTGGCGATTTTCGGCGGCGACATCGCCGACACCTCGATGGGCCGCGCGGCGACCTGCCTCTCGTAGACGTGGAGCGCCAGCAGCCACGCGAGCGGCAGCGCCAGCATGGGCAGCAGGTGGCGGAGGTCCTCGTGGGCGAAGTAGAGCACGTCGACGGCCACGCCGACGGCCACGCAGCCGCCCAGCAGAGCGAGCGCGAGCGCCACCGCTACCGCGACTTCGACCAGGTCGGGCCCGCTGAGCGCGCTGGCGTCGCTGGCGTCTGCGTCCACGACGCGCATGAGCTCAATGTTGTAGCGCACGTTGTCGAAGTCTTCCGGCTGCAGCTCCAGGCGCGGCCTGCGTCGCTGCGCCCTCGTCATCGTTGATCGACGATACATGGCCGAGCCGACGACGATCCGAAGAGTCACCAAGTAGGTTTTGCGATCTCCTTGACAAGGAGAGAGCCGACAGGGGCCGAGAGAGAGAGAGAGAGAGAGAGAGAGAGGATGCATCAGTTTTGAGTCGCGCTCGAACACGTGGCCAACAGCACGCCCTCTCACCTGGGTGAACGCCTGGTTCAGCTCCTTCTCCGCGTCCTGCTCGGTCGTGTTAGCCGGTAGAAGCCTGTTTAACGGCGCCTTCTTCTTAAGAGCAGCGACCTTGGTCGCGTCGTAGGCGTACTTGGCCGCTGCCTTCTTTGGGACCATCGGCGACAGTAGCGCGTTCGTCTGCGGTCGTTTGCCCATGGACGTTAGCATGATCAGCAGCGAGCGAGAGGCAAAGCAGCTCGATAGGGACACGAACCATGGGCTGAACAGGGATGCTCGGCACTTGAGGGTCCTCCAGCCTCACAAACACGGACGCACCATCCACGAAGGCGATCGGTGTGCTTTTCGCACCGGAGGCGATCGTTTCGATGAGAGCAGTCAGACCCAGGGTGGCGTCGACGTTCTGGAGGATGTCCTAGGTTCCTCACGCGATGCAAGCAGCACAAACGTAAGCACGGGGGCCCAAAACTGAGGAGCGGCCAACGACGTCTGCTTACCAGCTTGACCTCTCCTTGAAACAACGGGAGCTGAACGGCGCCGATCGCAACCGTGCGGGACTCGTTGAGAACCGGCAGGAACGTCCACCCGAACGGCTGCGAGGCAAACACTCCTCCGGACTTGGCAGTGCGGGTGACGCTCCGCACGTCAATGACCAGCGCGAGGGCGTTGGACACGTCAAAGTGGTCCCGCATCGTCTGTGAAGGCGAGTGACACGAACAAATAGCGCCTCATTACTCAGCTGCATAGCGGGCGAGTAATTGATACAACGGACGTACCACGAAGCCATCGGAGAACTCTGGCGATGACTGGGCGCTCGCCCAGTCGGTTGTCGTTGTGAAGTGCACGTCGTTGACCACTCGGGGTGTCTGATAAAACGACCCAGGAGGGAAGACGCTCCACAGAACCTTGAAAAGGGACCCGGCCTTGCCTCGCACGTTGTGTAGACTGTCGATAGCGACTCGGAAACCGATCATCGGCTGGTAGGCGAAGCCGTGAGCAAGATCGAGGTAGGACTTGGGCTTCGGCTGACGGCAAGTACACGATTTGATGCATCCCAATCAGTCACGAAGAAGTCACGGTGATGAGGACGCTCTCGACAGACTCGGTACATACCTTCAGCATCTCGATTATGTCAGGAAGACCAGGCGGGGCGAGCTGCTCGAGATATTCGTCAACCGTCCGTGACTTTCGTTGAGAGCGCTTGAAAGAATCAAGAGACGTTGGCCAAACTAGTGGGCGTCATGAAAGGGAAGGCTAACCAATCCTCAGGCAGGTGTCTTACCCGAAGGTCGTAGATTTGTTGCTCGATCGGGGACGGAACGCATGCCGTCGAGTCGTACGCCTTGTCGAGGTAGCGAGGAGCACGACTCACTAGACCCTTGGACTCCCACTGCTCCGGCGGCCAGCTCTTCCTCGACAGTAGTGTCAGCCCGTCTTGGGTCTGGGCATTAAGGGTAGCGTGGCAAAGCTCATCAGTGAACTCCTGACACCTGCCTGCATGAAATGAGGCGTACCCGCTTTGCAGGAGTTATTCGCAGCAACAGCGTTGCACAGGGCACAATCGGGAAGCCTTCAAGGGAAAGCGCCCGGAACTCTTGGTCTGCCTCGCCGAGTCGCACATTCGTTCGCAGCGGCAGTTGAAAGTCCCCTTCGTTCAAGTGGAATCGCTCGACGGCTGGCTTCAGCGGCTGATCGCGCGTGTCAGCATCGATGAACGCGGGAATCGCACAATAGCCAAGAATGGCCGGAAGCTTCAAGCGGATGTCGACCGTGTCGATGCGAACGACGATCGTCAGCGTCGGGTTGAAGCGCTTCTCCTGGTACTCGACATGCTACCACACCATTACCAGTCATAGAGCGTCAGAGAGGTCTACGCTATCATACTGCAGCCGATGAACAGCGCACATACCAGATCAAACGCCGGATTGAACACGTCACTGGTGCGTGAAGAGAATGCGACCGCGTCCGGTGCCTCAACTTGCGTCCGATCCGAGTGTAGCGCCGCTACAGTCACTTTCGTGATCGATACGTTGTCTGGCAGGCCTCGCGCTGCATCGACGAGGACGTTAAACCCATCTCCGGTCCGAAAGAGAGATCTCTGACTCGACCGTTTACGCCTCTCCTCCAATTTGTCGACTCGAATCCACGGTGTGCCGATGTCCACACTTTCAGCACGCCCGACGGGTTCGCGATCCGCATCGTTAGGTTTGCTCGGACTCGGGGATTCTAGACGCAGCAATGCAATTTTGAGTCGTTCTCACCGCGATAATAGGGAAGCCTCTGAATGAAAGAGCACTTACTTGATATGTGCTCCGGTGCTGGACTCCGCGATGGACCAGCGAGTGGTGGGCGCTGCTGTTGATGCTTGCCAGCGTCCAGATCGGCTGGGACTGTGCTGGGATCTCGGTCGCTCGCTTGCTGACGAGCCTGCCCATGCATTTCTCGGACACCTGCATTAGAACTGTGCTCCTGGGGGAGTCGATATTTGGCTTTTGCAGCAATGGCATCACAAACCATAGCACACACACACAAACGATAAGTTAGCACTTGACGATCAGCAAAACAGGAGGAGCGCTAGGTACCTGCGTTCAGCTGTGGGTCGACATCCAAGCAGGAACTGTCGTCCGCTTTGTTCCCGTGCAGCACTCGAATCCGTATGAACGGGCTCCCACTCTCGTCGTGAGGATAGATGCTGACTGGACTCTTGGAGGGATCGGGCATCGGTGGCTTTCGGAGAGGGAGCTTGAAGAACCCAGCACGCACGACCAGCTCGTCCTGTATAGCATCAGGAACAAACAGCTCCATGGCCGTCCACCCAACGCTCATCAGCTCCTGCTTGCCTGCTCCATCTCGCTCTGTAGAGATGCTCGACACCTGCGGCGAATCGAACACACATTGACATCCGCTCACAAGTTTTCATCCGACATTCTAGCGGTAACGTTACGCCTACCTCCATCATCACTTTCAGGTCTCGACTGGGGAGCAACCTGGTGATGTGTCGGCTGCTCCGGAAAACATAGCACCGGGTCGTCGGTCCAATCGACTCTACATCCTTGGCGGGGACAGCTCGGAACGATGTCCGAAGGAGGGTACCCTCGAAGATTGCGTACGTAATCTGACCACAACGCATTGTAGTCAACGAAGAAGATTCGCGAGGATACTGCTTCGTAGAAGACCAACTAACCTGCAGGTTGCCCGGGATTAAGGGAACGCCAACAGCGTCGTCCCAGAACAGAGTCAACCCGGACTCGGGCGAGTAACTCTCTTGAGCGAGGTCGTCCGGCCCGATACCCGCCGACCCAGCGAGAGCTGACGGGCTACCGCGAGCAAGCGACCGCTGCAGGCGAAGCTCAACAAGCTCTCGCTTCTGACGAGCGAGCCACTCTGCGTGATCTTGCTCCCGCTTCTTCTCGCTCCGTCGGCGTGTCATTTCCTCCTTCAAGTCTTCCAACTGAGTGAAAAGTCAACGATGCACGCCATGTTTAGATCTAAATACGACAGGGAGAACGACAGCGATCATTTCGAGACACCTTCTCTTGCTCTTCCAGGAGATCGCGCTCGTTGCGGACCTTCATGATGGCTTCCAGGTGTTGCTTCTGCTCGCTCAACACACCACGCTTAGTAGTCCCCGCTCGCAATCGCAGAACACAACGATGCAAGGTACCTTTAACGATATCAGCGCGTGGTCTTCTCCTTGCGAACTTGCTTCACTTGTCTCTTGAGATGCTTCACCTTTCGGAGAGCTCTCACTGGTAAGCTCTGTGACTTTGTACTGGCTCCACATGCAAAAGATTACAGCAAGAGAATGATCAAGTCACTCGTAGTAAATCAGAGATCTCAACAGACAATTCCCACTTACTCGGAGTTGGCTGACGCGCTTTTGTAGCTGAGCCACGTCGCCCGAAGCTGCAGGATTCGCCAGCTTGGTCTTCATGGCCTCAATTTGCCGTTCTAGCTGGCGGATAACTTTTTCTTCTTCGTGCTGCACACCCTGGACTGGAACGGGATGAGGGACATAGCCGCTTGGGACACACACAGGGCTGGCGATGCCATGGAGAACGTAAGGCGTCGGGTGCGTGACTCCAAACGGAGACCAAAGCACAGATGCGCTAACAGGAACCGGCTGGAAAGCTGCGTATGGAACCGGACTCCCCATGCAGGAGCTGAAGGGGTTGTACATCCCTAGTGGCTCCAGCGGCTGCAACAATGCAGTATACGGATACGTCGGAGTCGGAACGTAGATGCTTGGCGGTGGAGCGAACCATGCGGTTGGTTGGACTAAGGGCTGACAGATCGCTAGTTGTCCTGGATCCGAAGCTGCACATTCGACGTTGCATAACTCAACCTACGATCCCAATCCAAGCCCAACACTTGCGATAGCAATATGCAACGCACCATGAACTGGCTGTGACCCAGCACTCTTTGGTAGTTCGGAGCGTGCTGTCGAGTTGTCTCGACTGCTCCTCACGCTTGACGACCGTCCAGTTTGCTTCTGCGACCGACTAGACGCTGTGCACGCGCGTCATTGGTGTCATGTTGGCTCTTCCGTTGACAGACATGACACAAGACGGCAGATACACACTTACCGCAGCCTTCATCCTCATCCTTTGCCAGCCTGTTGGGTAGCTTTCTAGACGAAATGTCGGTCAAGCGCGACGAATCCGAGCGGGAATTCCCGCAGGGCGACCCAGAGGTCCATCGAGTCTTACTTGATACCGGAAGTTCTTGCAGCTCATCAGCTTGACGCCGCGCATCGGCCTTTTGTAGCTCAGCCCGGAGCCTCTCGACTTTTCGTTGTTGCTCGTCGCAGTCGATCTTCTCGACAAGGCTCTGCAGGGAGTCCCGAGCCTTTGGGTTTGGACCCTCGCCTAACGAAGTCGTTATCGCATGTTGAATTAGATTGGAGACCCAAGTCGTTGTCGACCAACGCAGTTCATCAGCTGCAGCCTTGTCCATAGCGAAGCAATACTTACCGCTTCCAAATTGCCCCGCCTTCTTGTCGGAGGCCTTTTGATACGAATCGGAACGGATCGTCTGCCCCTTAAAACTGTCCGTTCCAAGCTGACCCGAAGACTTCTTGGGTGAAGCTCTGCGACGATAGCTCATTTCCTAATCGACAAAGGGAGAGGATCGTCAACGCAACCACCTTGCATCCAGCTAGATCGGCAAGGACACTCGCCCGCGAGACCAACTTGCCTGTGCTCGCAGACTTTGGTTCAGCTGCTCTAGGCTTTCTGTTTCTCGCTGCTGCTGGACCTGAAGCTGATCTCGTGCGCGCTGGACGCTCTCTAGCTGCTTTCGGGCTTCCTGCTCGCGAGTCCACAGCGGTTCCTGTATTGCGACAAAGTCCGCCAACAGGCTCAGTTCGACCCCAAGTCGGTTCTGATGGGGGCTCAACACAGAGAAGAGCGAGTCGTACGCCTCGAAGCTTCTCGATCTCGACCCGCACGCGCTCCTTCTCGGCGCGGAGCCGCAGCTCGCGCTGCTTGGCGTCTCTCAGCTGCTTGAGCAGCGCTTCAACGTCGTCCTCGTCCTGCTTTCCATCCACAAGAGCACAGCCTCTCAGCTCTTCGTCCGCGACCAGCACACACACCGCCATCACCACCATCACCAGCAGCAGCTAGTTGAGACGCACTACATTGAAGCTCTGAGCAGCGCTTGCCACGGTCATCGCCGGTCGCCTCGACGCATTGCCGCCGCCCGAGTGTCGGTTCGGGATCGCCATCACATCCAAGTGGCGTGAGCTCTTCGCCGCGTGTCCTATAAATAGCCAATCAGAGCAGGGCCATTCATGTATTTGACCAATAACACATTTGTAATCAACAGTATAAGTAACTCATTCGTAAAAATACTGTCGCTACTATAGAATATTCGACCAATCAACGCCGGTTTCGGCGCGATTCCGGCACTTGCGGCAGGCAGCAGCTCTTCTCTGGCTGGGGAATCAATTGACATGCTGGGAGCATGGCGAGCGGCGGCGCTGGGGCGTCGGCTGGCGCTCGCGAACGCGCCCGGGCGCTCGCTGTCCACGCGGCAGGCGGCGCAGATGGAGACGGAGGTCGTGGACCGCCTGCGCGCCATCCCGGACGGGCTCGGCGTCGGCGACATCGTCGCCAGCGGCCGCGTCAAGGCGAGCAGCGCAGCCCAACCGTCCCATGAGATATGGACATCGGTGGCTTACTGCGACTGGTTGTCTACTGCAGGACGTGACGGTCACGCCGGAGGCCGGAGCGGTCAAGTGCAAGATCGAGGCGCCATCGCCCGTGCTGACGGAGCTGGCGGAGCAGGTAGGCTGACTAATAGCAGCAGCACCAGCAAGCAGGAGGACCAACTCCATGCCGACAACTGACGCAGCGCTCGCCACCAACGTAGTGGCGTGAAGAGGCCAGGCAGAAGATCGGCGGCCTGTCGTGGGTCAAGGCGATCGACTTTGAGCTCTCGTCGCCGCGGCCGCGGAGCGCGCGCGCCGGCCGGTTCTCGTCGCTGGCCAACGTGTCGGAGATCATCGCGGTCTCGAGCTGCAAGGGCGGCGTTGGCAAGTCGACCGTGTCGGTCAACCTCGCCTTCAGGTTTGCTCCTCACGCATGGACGGTCATGTGACCGAGGCGACTAGCTGACCACGTGAACGGCGACTGTCAACTTATCAACCAGTTTGGCCAATCGAGGTGCGCGCGTCGGGATCTTGGACGCCGACATCTACGGCCCGAGCCTGCCGACGATGATCTCTCCGGAGGACCGCACCATCCGCCCGTCCAAGACGTTCAAGCACTTTGTGGTCCCGGTCGAGTACGAAGGCGTCAAGTGCATGTCCTTTGGGTTCGTGAACCAGAAGGCCGCCCCCGGCGCAGGAGGTGCGACTCGCCGGCACCCACTTCCGTGACAAGACACAGCGCGCTAACTGTGTGGGATGTTGGTGCAGGCGTCGGCGCGGCCGTCATGCGCGGCCCGATGGTCTCCAAGCTCATGGACCAGCTCATCCTCGGCACCGAGTGGGGCGAGCTGGACTACCTGGTCGTGGACATGCCGCCGGGCACAGGCGATATTCAGATCTCGCTGTCGCAGCAAATGGCCATCTCCGCGGCCGTGATCGTCACCACGCCCCAGCGACTCAGGTCGGATGGGCCTTGTTGTTGCTGACTGCTCATAAAAGATGTGCGATCGGTTCGTTCTGACGTCGCCATGTCTTCGCGCTACAGTTTTGTCGACGTTGAAAAAGGAATCGTCATGTTTGACGATCTCAAGGTGCGCTTATCTCGAAGCGAAAGCCTCAGTATCGAGTATCATCACTCATGGCTCGCGTACAACACGCAGGTGAAAACCGCGGCCGTCGTGGAGAACATGTCGTACTTCGACTGCACGCACGGGCGCCGCCACTTCCCATTCGGTGAGTGAACGCACCGACAATATCCGCACGAATGAGTGTTTGGCATGTCCTCAAGTGGTTGCTGTTACGCATAACAGGCCAAGGGCACACGCAAGAACTCGTGGACAAGTACAACATGCGGAACGTGTTCAAGCTGCCGATCTCAGAGAAGTTTAGCGCGTCAGGTGACTCGGGACGGTGAGAGCAGCACGCTGTCACTGCTGATGCTTTATGCTGTCATATCCAAGTTGTGTGCTGATCAACTCGGTTCCCCTTTGCAGACCGTTCGTGCTTTCGAGTCTCTCCCCTGACGAGGAAAAGACTTACGACGACCTCGCTGTGACGGTGGCAAAGGAGCTGGTGCTGCTGAAGCACCAGGCCCGAACGGCCCCGGAGCTACTGTTCGACAGAGACCGCGGCATCGTCTTGCGCCTGTACACTGCTCGCGACGCCAAGGAAGCGGTCGTGCATCCCGCCGACCTCCGGGCACGGTATGTTGTGATTGGACAGCTGACTGCGTGGTGGTTCCCTCGAGTACCGCCGGCCACTTAACGAGCGTGAACTTCCGAATGCTTACAGGTGCCGATGCGCGCAGTGCATTGACGAGTTCACTGGCGCTCAAGTACGATCCTTTTCGGCTATTACGGCTCTCGCACAGTTGATTATCGGCGGTGAGTTACTGACGTCATGTCTTGTGACTACGTCTTACACCCTCAGCTCCTGGACCCGGCCTCCATCCCCGACGACATTCATCCGACTGCGGTCGAGCGCAAGGTGCTGCGCTGCTTTCCATACCTTGATATCCTAGTCCGGACGAATTGCCAAGGTTCACACTGACTGATCACGCGTTCGTGACCTGCCCGCGGCTTCATGGTGTGCAGGGGAACTACGCCTTCGCGGTCACGTGGAGTGACGGGCACACGTCGTCGCTGTACACTTACGACCATCTCACGCAGCTCATCTTGGAGTTCGCGTCGACAAGTACGGAGTAAGTGCTGGGCCGACCCGACCCACTCAGCAACCAGGATCCAATGTCGCGCCACTAGGTTGGGCTTGGACTTGTGGGCAAGCGATAAAAGAGCGAAGTCAAACGACACCAAAGAGCAACTCACCAATAGAACCATCGGGTCTGCGTCTTCTCTTCATTTTGCTCGTCGGGTCCCTGCTGGGCACTGGCCTGAGCAGTCATAAATAGCATGCCAGCAACCCCACCAGGCTTCCTGCTCGTGCACGTTCTTATTTCACTGACGACGGTGCAGGCGGGGGGTGGGTGGGTGGGGGGGAAGGGGAGGCGGCTGCCGAAGGAAGCTGGGGACGAACTCTCTGGACGCCGCGTTGAGGCGTGAGGCAGGCGAGTCCGCTGCCGCTTTCACGCTTGGCGCGCGGGTTTTCTTTGGACGCCTTCCCGACTCAGAATCGCTGTTCTCGCCATCAGTTGACGCCTTCTTCTTCTCGGCGGTCGCTGACCTGTTCGTCGATGCCAACTAGCCTCCTTTTCTGCTTTGGCCCTTGCAGCCGATTCACGAACATCAGGCGTCTTGCCCTGCTGCTTCTTGTCTTCAGCACTGCCGGCTGACACGCTCAGCCTTCGACTGTTGCTTTGGCTCCTCACTCTTGGCTTGCGGCTGGCCTTCGCCGTTCTTGCCAGACTTCCGCGCTGGCTTGTCTTTCCCCTCCGACTTCGATCGTGGTGTTTGGCTCTCCAGGTGTGAGCACTGCTTTGCATCTTTTTGTGGGCGGCGAGAACCGCCGGCTGCGCTTCTCGGCTCTGGAGCCCAGGTGCTTGGCTCGCGTCAGCGCTTGCGCCGTTCATGATGCCCTCAATCCTGCTTTGAGGCTTGCCCGTCGTCGCTGGTGTCTGTCGCTGCTTCGACTGCTGCTACGCCTCTGATTCATCGTCACCGCTCTTTCTCTTGCTGTTGGACGGCGCGTTCTTCAGCAGCTTGTTCTCACTCGTCTTCGCCACCTTGTCGGTCCGCTTCCCGTCTCCCGATCGAGCACTCTCCGCCACCTTCTTCGTCTCATTGTTCTGCTGTTCGTCCTTCTTCTGCTGCTGCTTTTTGACCGGCTTTTGCTGCTTGCTTGCGTCTTCGCTCCGAATTGCTTTCACCTTCGACTTGCCCTGCCGCTCCTCGCTCTCCTTGGGCACCACACACTCGGTGAACGTCGGTGGCGGGTCCGCCTTGTCGGCCGCTGCGACGCGCTTCTTCTCCTTCAGCTCCTGCCTCAGACAACAACCAACGGCGCGTCAGCCCAGCAGCACAACGTGCAAGTCCACAGAGCGTACACCGAGCAGGCGCACCTTGTTGGCCTTCCAGGACGGGTACGGCGCGTCCACGCGGCCGCCGACCACCGCGCAGTTGGCGCCGGAGATCAGCAGCTTGCCGTTGCGCACGGGGCAGTCGGACAGCAGCAGCTTGGTGCCCGGTGCCAGCGCCACGCCGTCGCACCGCGTCAGTCGCTCAGCACTCAGCACCGGGAGAAGACGTCTGCCGCCTGGCCTTCTTCCCGACGACGCGCACCTATCTGGGCTGCGGCACGGGCGCCACCTCGATGGCCGTGACCTTGAGCGCGCCGTCCGTCAGGCGCAGCTGCAGCACCTGCGGGTGGAGCCCGGGCGCGATATTAAGCGCCGACACGAACTGCAGCACGTGGCTGCCCGCCAGCGCGGTCGCCAGGTGGAAGTCGTTGTGCAGCAACGGCTCGCCCGTCCTGGGTAGGTCGCTGTCGAGCGCCGCGCGGTGCAGCGCGTCCACGTCCGCCTTCCTCTGCTCCTGCGCCGCCACGAACGCCGCCGACACGTGCATCCCGCGCGCCAGCAGCCCGTCCGCCATGGTTGGCGTGAGCTTTTTGGTGGTGCCCGCCGTCGATCTTTTCGAAAAGTGAGCGGGTCCGATGGCGCGGAGCAATATAAAAGTATGAGTTTTTAATGACATACAGTATTTTGCAGTGCAGAAAATATGGTTTATCTCTAATAGCGATATCATATTATGCGGACATCCAGGTTTAGAGGGCATGTGCTGAATTCGCACAAGCGCCGCCGCCGCGTTCGTCAATGATATGTTACGCTTCTGCCCGGCCCTTTGCATTCCCACTGTGCTGCTGCACTTCTACGACTGCTGTGGTTGCATATACTGCGTGCGCTTACAACACTGCTGAGCAGTCTGTCGGCTGCTCTCCAGCCGGTTCATGACGGCCAACAACACCAAGTGCTAGCACCCAACCGAGTCGTCCGCTCCTGCTGCATCCCCACATCAATACGGCGCGATGCTCCGGCTGAGGCTCTCGGCACGCTCGCGGCGCGACTGGGCGACCTTGGAGAACTTGCCGTCTTCGTATTTGTACATGAGCGGCACGCCTGTCAGGATGGCGGTCGATCGATCAGACACGGGGTTAGACGATCTTCCCCACCGCCTGGCACCCAATCGCTAGAATATCACGCACCGGTGGGAGCAAGCAGCAGACACCGCTCGGGCGCCGTCTTCTCGAGCTTCATCTGCGCGTTGAACTCGTCCGCGTCCATGCCGTCCAGGTGCTTGATGAGCGTGCGGATGACGAAGCCGTGCGACGACACGAGCACGTTGCGGCCCGCGGCCAGGTGCGGCAGGATGAACGCGTTGAAGAACGGGATCGTACGCTCGTGGATGTCTGCGCAGCTCTCGCCGTTGGCGCCCGGGAACTTGGTGCAGAAGTCGTTGCGGATCTTGCGGATGTGTTCCTTGTCGAACAGCACCGTGTGCTTGGAGCTCGGCACGCCCTGCTCGCATCACCTTCGGTCAGTCGCGGGAGTTGATATGATGATCGCGCGAGAGGAGCGCCTCCTACCTGCAGGTCGCCAAAGTTGCGCTCGTTGAGGGCCGGAGAGATGTACACAGGGATGATCTACAGGTGGCAGCAGCATTCAAGCGTCAGTCGACTACACATGCCATCCATCCATCCTTCCTGCCAATGCTAATGCACGGTCATGACGCACAAAGTCGTAGGGGTTCTCGTCGTTGACGCCGTCGAACGTGGGCGGCTCGAGCGGTGAGCGATGCTCCACGACCGGTGTCTTCTTGCTGGCGTGCACACTGAGCGCGAGCGACATGGTGGTGCGCGCGCGGTCCATCTGTGAGCAGAAGACCACGTCCACGGGCGTGAACTCGAGCCGCTTGCCGGCCTCGAACGCCTCCTGGATGCCCACGTCGCTGAGTGGAATGTCGATGGAGCCGGCGTAGCGCCACTCGTCGCTCGGGCGGTCGGGCTTGCGGTTCCACACGCTCTGGCCGTGGCGCAGCAGGATGAGCATGCCGAAGCTGGAGCGCGGGTGCGAGACGCCGCGCACGAGCTCGCGGTTGCCGGGGGCCAGCGCCGCCCAGCGCGGGTCGCACTGCCCGTCGCGAGGGTCCCAGTGCTCCACATGCGCGCGCGGCAGCTGGTACTTGCGCTCCGAGTCGCGCACCGAGTTGCAGCACTCGCCGTCGGCGCAGCCGCAATCCTTGAACTTGAGCCGGCGCTGGTGCCGCCGGCGCTCGGCCGCCACGCCCAGCGCCGCCGCCAGCAACGCCCACACGGCCGCGCGGAAGAACACGGCGCCCCTCATCCCTCCCCGTCGCGTCCGTCGCGTCTCCAATCCGTCCGCCGCCCTCGCTCAGATTCCCTCGCCACTTGGGTGTCGAGCGTTGGTTGAGCTTGCGTTTCTGTTTGTTGGAGAGGGTGGCTTTTTGGAATCAGATTGCGCATTTCTTTTACTGTAGAATGAATTTTGCAAAAAAAAGTTTTGACGCGACTTCAACAGGCGCAGAGTATACTGCAGCCATGTTATTTACACGGAGTTGAATTTCGACTATTCGGGCTAGAATTTGGGCAGTTTGGTCGAATTTACTTTTGAATCAGGGCCGCCGATCCTCGCCCGTGACGCCCGCGACGTGGCCTCCGCCCGGATTAACTTATCCAGGTACAATGACCGTCAAAACCATAGCAAAATGTGGGTAATCTACTCTAATACGTTACAAAACTTCAACAGCTTCAACTGCCAAGCCAATCGATGCCAATCGCAAAACCATCGACTTAGATATCAAAACGGGCTCATGGACCATCCCCAACGCCAACTGACGCGGGCTTGCTCTCTATTTGACGCCCCAACATCGTTAGGCGCGGCCCCTTCACGACCAGGACGAGGAAGAGAGCGGCGGAGCGTTGAAGAACAAGTTGGTCGGACTCGCGAATCCGTTCAGGCTCGCCTCCACCACCCGCACGACGTTCGTCGACCCAGAAACGGCATCGCGCATGCCGTGGACCAGCACGATCAGGTCTCCGTGCGTGATCCAGCCCTTCTCCTGCGCGTATGTGATCGCCCGTACAGTGAGGCTCTCGACGCCGATCATGGACTCAACCCGCAGCACCGACACGCCCCTGCCACAGTATACGCGTCAGTCAGTTAGCATCCCGTCACGCGGGCAGCACGATGCACGCACTCAGCACATGAGCTTACCGCGAAACACCAGACAATTGACGTGCTGTCGTGCCAGACGCGGTCACCGCGAGTATCTGCGCCTCAGGGCGGAACTTGGCCAGCATCTTCGCGCTCGCCCCAGTGTCCGTGAACGAGACGATGAGTCTTGCCTTGATGTCGAGCGAGATCCCGGCGGCAGAGCTCGCGATCGCTTCGCACATACCGATCGGGCGTTGTACCCGCGCGCGCAACCCACGATACACCTCTGGGTAATCCAGCGCGCTTTCGGCTTCGAGACAGATCCGGGCCATGGTCTCGACTGCTTGTCGCGGGTACTTGCCCTTGGCAGTCTCAGCGGACAGCATCATGGCGTCTGTCCCATCCAACACGGCGTTCGCGACATCGGTGCACTCAGCATTGGACGGGAACGGGTTCTTCGTCATCGACTGGAGCATTTGCGTCGACGTCACCACAGGCTTGCCAGCCGAGTTGGCCTTGTGAATGATCATCTTCTGGGCGACAAATACTTGCTCCGGCGACAGCTCCATGCCGAGATCGCCTCGACTCACGTGCACGCCGTCGGCTACTGCGATGATCTCGTCGATGTTTCGCAGCGCTTCGAGGCTCTCGATTTTGGCGTGGACGCGGATGTGCTTGCCAGCTTCGCCCAAGCACTCGCGGATTGCGCGGACGTTCGCGTCTGAGCGAACAAATGACCCCGACACAATGTCCACCGCTTGAGGGATCGCGAAGTTGATGATGTCGTTTTTGTCCTTCTCCGTGATGCCAGCGATCTTGATCGCCGCTCCTGCGAGTCCACACGCAAAACGATATCACCGCAACATATTAGTCACCTGGATCAGTCATCAGCCTCATCCAAGCACGTAGATCCACGGTCCACCAACCCGGTAGATTCATGTTCTTCTTCTCTTCTAAGACGTGGTCGTTGTGAACTCTGACGAGGATAGATTCCTCCCGACACTCGAGCACCGTCATCACCAAGCTGCCGTCGTCACACAGGATGCGGGAGCCCTCGGAGACAGAGGTGGGAAGATGTTCATATGTGCAGGCGACGCGAGAGCTGTCGCCCTCGACGGAATAGTCGGTCGTGATCTCCAGCTCCTGCCCTGCCTGGGCATCATTGAATAGACAAAACGCGCAAGTTTAGCGTAGCAGGCAGTGTGCGCAAGGGGTAATAAATCCTGCGCTCTTACCTTCAGGTGCACGGGCTTGTGGCCGCGTAGGAACCCCGAACGGATTTCGGGGCCTTTTGTATCGAGTAGCACAGCGCAGTGACACCCCGGGCGCGCTCGGACGGCCTCTCGGAGATTCGACAAGCTTCGCAGGTGCAGCTCGTGGTCTCCGTGCGAGAAATTCAGCCGAGCCACGTTCATGCCGGCGTCCAACAACTGACCTGCGCCGAGACGTCCATGCCAACACATCGCAGGGAGGGTCAGCGTACTCAGGGCGCGCAGTGAAAGCAACACTCAGTTGGACAGGTTGCAGGCAACGCACCGAGCATCTCCACGGAGCTGCACGACGGGCCGATGGCGCAGACGATCTTGGTCTTTCGCGTCCTCATCTCCGGCAGCGGGTCGAGGATTTGCTCGAGCTTGATGCCCACGTGGAAGTTCTACAAGCGCCAACCACGCCGACCACAACGCGCTAGTGAGGCAAGAGCACAACAACCGCAAACAATCGCGACGTGCCGTACCGCGGGCGTGTGCGCGATGGAGGAGGGCCCGGGCCGCAGCTCCAGCTCGTCGAACTCCTGCGACACGGAGCGCAGGCGGTGCCAGGAGCCGAGGCGCACGGGCGGGAACGCTGCGAGGCGATGCGGCCCGTCCAGCTTGGCGTCTTCGCGCGCGCGCCGCATCGGCAGCTTGGCGGCTCGGCGGTCGCTCATGTCGCGTAGAGAAGGAGGCGCAGCAGCAGCAGCAGCAATCAGTCGCCCAACCAGAGACGATGGAGTGCGGCACACACAGCGGCCGTCGAGGCTTCTTTTTCTTCTTCTTCCTCCGCCGACGCCTCGGGTCGGCCGGTCTTCTTCGGGTGCCGCGCTTTCTCGGAGAAATGTTGGATTGAGAGTGCGGAAATGACTGTGATTTTCGGACGAAAGTCCGACAAAAGTGGGCGACGCGATTTTCTCTGCCTATTGTTTTGGCTCGGAAAACCGCCGCCGACCGGGAAAACGGGGAATTTTAGGATTTTTAGGATGGCGACAATGACCAATCAGAACACGGCTGGTGGAGGTTGCGAACAGCTAACGGTTGCATCAGTTAAAGGCTGCCAGCAGTTGAAAAGTCTGTTTCAGTTTAGTTGAACGAGTTGAACACCATGGCGGCGAGACTCAAGCAACGAGAACGAGTAAGGCAGGCACACGACGAAGGAGAGAACGACCCATCCCGACGGCGGGACCTGTTCATGCCGCCTCGTTAAACGCGCGATCTGTGTTCGTTTCGGTTATGCGCTTGGACAGCAGCGTGTTCTAGTTGACGAGGAGCACGAGCAGTGGCAGCGAGCTGTGCGAATGCGTGGGCTGCTGGCGGCCAGCAGCAATAGCAGCACCGGCATCAGCGCCGGGCTCAAGCCGCAGCAGGAGTCGGCGCCGGTGAGCAGCCGGATGGTGCAGACGGTGGCTTTCTTTTGTTGTTGTTGAGCGTTACGAGCATCTCGGAGGCCACGGTAAGGTCGACGATCGCGTCGGACCGGTGCCCCATGAAGTTGCTGTGGGCGGCGCGTGGTAGGACAACATGTTGTCTGCTACCGAGCTCGCCGTTCATATGCTTTGCCGTCGGTGCGCGTACCCATACGACCAGCAACCACGATCCACAGCACGTCGGCCCTCGACTTTGGCCGCAAACGACCGGCTCAGTGCGAGCCAGGAGCGGGCGGCGCTACCGCGCCAGCAGTGCGTAGACATCGTCTGTCTGTAACTTTATCGATCGGTCTGGTGGGTGCTGCGCGCAGCGAGTAGGACAAACACACACAATCCATGTGGCTCGCATTAATCTTTCATGCTTCGAAGTATCCTCTGACCTCGGAGCCGATGCTAGCACCAGCCTCTCGCGGTTCCACACATCGCTAATACCATCAGTAGGCGTCAGTCCCGCCCTTCTCTACTGTAACGCCCACGTTTGGTCAACCCGGCTGCACATTTACTTGCACTGCTTTCAACCTCGCTCTCTCTCTCACGGGTCGGTGCCGCTGAAGTGATCTTTGCGTGTGGTCAATGGTGTCGCTGAAGTAGTCAGGAATAATAGTGTCGAACTTCAGCACAGCTTGCGCGAAATGCCCGATCGAATCACCAAAGATACTGAGATAACGATCGGTAAAACGCCGAGTTCGCGACCTAAAACTGCTCCCAATTCGGGGTTTCCTAAAATCTTCCTAATTTTTTTGCTGATTACGCTTTCTCCGCGATAAGAAATCGCTCTTTGACTGTCGGAATGTATGTTCTTTCGAAAAAGCAGGGCCCTGCCAAATCTGATGGATGGACCGGCAGTGCTTCAACCCTTTCGAAGGCAATAGCTGCATTGGGTTTGGCGGGGACTGAGACATCCCTCTGAACCAGATGGAGGACACCTCTCATATCCATGTGCTGTTCGCTCGGGCGTGCTTCATTGGTTCTCGCAGGCTAATTATTGGACCCGTTTGATGACAACCTAGCGGGTCGAGCCCGTCCACTCGACAACGATCCAACCCGCCAACCCGTCAGGACGGTGAAACTTATCGTCTGGCGTAACTTACCGACGTCGTCGAGCGCAACCGCAGTACTGTACAGTCCTGCGCAAAAGTATAAACGAGGTCGGTTCCGGATCTACCACAAATCGTATTGCAAAAAAAGTCATATGAGAAGAAAGCTCATAGAAAAACAAGACGATTAATTTACCGCTTGTCCCATTTCGCGCCATTTTGTTCTCAAGATTCAATTTTTATCAAAAGTGGATGCAAAATTTTGAAGCAAAACTATAAACAAGCTGACAGCTTCGACGTTTTTTATCGTAAATACGGCGTTTATTTTGCTTTTTATACGTCTTTTACGAACATTCTAGAATGTCAAAGCTCAGAGCAGCACGGCGGCGCATTGACAGATCTCAAAGCATTTCAAAACATGCCACGAGGCAAGGAGCTGACGGACGCTGAGAAAGGAGCGATTCTAAGTCTCAACCAGCTCGGTCG